>JAPMLY010000310.1:185000-243579 GCA_026401115.1 Tetraselmis chui
TGCAACACGTGGAGGCGACAAGCGGCGCCTCACGCGCCGCTCGAGGAAGCACGGGAACGCTTGCGGCCCATGGCGCGGGTGAAGAGCGCCGTGGCATGAGAAGGCATCCCAACCGAGGAAGAAGCGGCCTCCACGCCGTCCGCAGCGGCGGACAAACCGCGCAAGACGTTGTCCGCGTGGGCAACATGGACGGCGAGAGAGACCTTTCGACGCCAAGAGGCCAACAACTTGCCCACATGCATCCCTTTAGATGCGGCTGCCTCCTTGGCTAGCTCCGTCAAGAAAGCCGTGGCATGGCCGCCGAGAGTACCAAATTTCGTGACTGCAAAGGGAATGAAACGGATGTCGGGGCGACTCCTCACCCCCTCCGAGTACTTCTCGAACTTGGTCTTCTTAGCATGGCGGAGAGCGACTTAGGGTGACGGGGGGCTAGAAACGCCGAACAAACCGGAAACCACGGCATCAAGGGCAAGTTTTGAGCCTCGGATGCCGTGATAGTGCAAGACACCCACATCCGCGGGGAGACTGTCGTTGCCGTTGGGGAATTGAACTAACATCGTGGGATCTGTGAGAAACCTCGACGCCAACCCCGAGTGCGCCAACCCCGGGTGAAAGAGGGTAAGCTTATTATAGAACTTTCACCTTCACTTTTTTATTTTTTGTTTGTTGAATAATGCTATGCTGTAATAATTAAAAAATATGATACATATAAAAACGCCAATAACAACAACATGTTTTTAATAACGATAAGAGCAAGATGCCCTCCCACTTTCCCTGTCCGTGCTCATCTGGTTCTTCTTGTAAACAAAAAAGATGCCAACAATAATCATTTCAGAATCGTATGTAAGACTACGGGTACCCGTACATTCTTTTGACGTACTGGTACCCGTACCTGTAAAGCGGCATACGGTACCGAGGCGCGAGACGACGACAGTCGAGCAGGATTATATCAGTCAAAACGCAGCTCGCCCACCCAGCCGACAGGCAGTCCACAAGGCAGGCACAAACTTGTTCCGACACCATCGCTACAGGACAGGAGCAATTCACCGTCACAGGAAGAATCAATATTGAAGAAGGGTTTCGGATCAGCAAGTCCCCGGTACGGTACCTGTATCCAATCAGTGAAGACTCATAATTCGCAACCATCACTGGCTGCTAACCACTGGAAGTCATAACCGGTGGGTAACGAGTAACGACCATGCCCAGATCCCCGGTCGTAGTGAGCAAACCGGCGACGGACAGCCACGAAACCAGCCACGGCAAAGACGGGGCCGCCCCCAACGTAGGCACCAGACAGGACGTTGAGGCTGAAATGGGACGTCGCACCGAGTACCTAGGCACTGATAAATCTCATCACGGGCCGCCTCGCTTCCGACCCTTGCAGCTGATAAGCTACTGGCACCTCTACTGCGTCGCTCTGGAGACTTATCCGCTCGAGACGAAGGCGGTAGTCATGGCGTTCGGCCTCGGGATGGGCGACGCACTAGCGGCACACGTCACCGGAAAGCCCCTGAATCACTTGAAGATGTTTCATATGGCTATGTTCGGCCTGATATTCCAGGGCCCCGCGCTGCACTTCCTCTACATGGTGCTCGACCGATACGTGTACCCCGACAAGCCGACCTCGCCGCGCGCGGTGCTGACAAAGCTCTGCTTCGACCAGCTGGGCTTCGCGCCGATATCGACGATAATGTTCTTCACGCTTATGGAGCTCTTCAACGGACGACCCCAGGGCGTCTTAGGCGCCATCCAGCGCGGCCTCGTCCCCACCCTCTGCGCCAACTACTGCCTGTGGCCAGCAGCACTGCTCATAAACTACAGATACACCCCCCCACGCCACCGTATCCTGTATGTCAACTTCGTGACACTCATCTGGGGCATGGTGCTATCCATGGTGGCTAGTGGCACCATGTAGAACACCCATTCTGTCTGCCCTCGTGACACCTGGATAGTCACATAGAATAATGCAGTGCCCTAGTGACACACACATACCCGACCATCTCGCTGAGAATAAATGGGATGTGCAACTCAAATAACTGCGTCTATTTCATCAGAATTCAATCTGTGCAGATCATATACAGCGGAACGCCGTGTGACAGTGTGTCCACGAGTTGGATGTTTATTACAGTATGTGGGTAACAGAGAACATTCGCAGGGCTCTGTCAGCGCGGGAGGCGCCTGGCGGGTGAATGACGCAGGGGTCCGTATGCCATCATGGGGGTCAGATGATCATCGTTGGGGAGGGATGGTGAGGGGTTCCAGGACGCGCTGCCATGCGACGGGAGCCAACCCGCGAGGCTGGCTTGGTCCCACCGACGCATGGTGGTGACCCCTGCCTGGGAGGAGAGCGGGTAGGGGACGTATCGCCGCGCTGTGAGTGGGGGAGATGGCGGTGGGGCGTGATAGCCGGGAGGGAAGAGAGTGACGGGGATGTGGCCCACTCGAGAATTAGGGTCTATGCTCGCCAGCGCTGCCCTCCCTGCCCCTGGGCAGCCGATTAGAAACAGCCGTCATAATTGGGAGTCACGCACGGCCAGGGAATATCTTATGCACTGGCAACACACACGCGCGCGCGATCGCGAACGTTGGGGTAGAAGGAATAGGTGTGGCATACGTGAGCTCTTCAGCTTCTCTCGCGTGACTTTTGGCAGAGGACCGCCCGAGGACGGAGGAAATAGTTTTTGTGGGATCATGTTGGGATTGGGAAGGCCAGTTTTACGGTAGAGAGTGCCTGCCTGGCATCAGCATACATGGGCTGTCAGTGATAGTGACTGTGTGGGTGCACAGGGGGTGGAGGTGGAGGGCAACGAAAGGGATTACCTGCGGAAATAAGGGGATGCCGTCTGATAGGCTGGGTAGGCTAGCGGTTGAGCGCGTACCGATGGTCGAGTTGAACAGGCTGGAGTCAAAGCGGAAGGGGGCGGGCGTTGGTCCCGCGCCACCGTGCAGCTCCTCGCTGCTGGTGTTCGATGAGGTGGGGCAGCTGGAGCAGAGTGTCAGTGATGACGATGGATGGCGCCTTCCCCCGCGCCCCTGCCCCATTCTCTCCATCACCTCCTTCACCAGTGGCTCCCCACAATACACACAATACCGTGGAAGGTGGCCCGCCTGTCGATGGCCGTCACCACCCGGCGCTTTCATACCTGCGTGCCGTCCCTGCATGCCGGAAAACGCTGGTGGCGCATCTGCATGAGGGGGGTGTGGCTGGTGCCGGCTTGTCCCGTGAGATGGCGGCTGCTGCTGCTCGTCGCCCCTTTCGTGCGACCTCCTATGCGTCGCTGGGTAGGTTCGAGTGGCTTGGCTATCGGATGCTATAGCGGATGGATGGGGGTGGGCAATGGGTGCCTTTCCCTGTTGCTGCGAGGTGCTGGGGACTGAGGGGGGTAGGGGGGGCTCAGGATTGGCAGAGGGTGTCGCCTGCGCGTCTGGATTGGATGTGGGCCGTTCAGTTTGCACAGCGGCGTTCGAGAAATTATCAGATGGCTGTTTTGCACCGCTGGTCTCTGGTGAGTTGTGAGGCTGCCCGGCTGTCGGCCCCTTTGCATCATATGATGTCTGAATGCGCTCCCATATGCGCTGCCATGCCTCACTGTCGATGTCAGTCTGCGCAGCCACGCTGACAACTTGCAGCGTCAGGTCGGCCAGCTGCTGCGGCAGGTCGGGGAAGTTGTTGGTCGAGCACCGTTTGTTCTCGATCGACAGCGACATGTCACTGCTGCTCTCCATCTGCTGATGAATCTGCTGATACAGCGCCATCATGTTGGGCTCCGAATTGTCAACTACGCTCGAAAGCACAGAAGTTGCGTCATTAAGGGTTACGTCAACCTCGCCGCATCCTACCGTAACACAGAATGGACGGGCAAGCGAAGAAGGGTGCCCGCTATCGCCTCACCTGTTGATTGTGTTGTATCGATCGTCGTGTCGACCCGTGCGCCCACTGTGAAATTTCTGATTGAGCCTCGATCCTGTCAAAGGCAATAAAGAGTTGCATAAGCACAGTTACGACTTCCGGCGTAACACTTCGCAACGCCGGTGCGGTGGAGCGTCTAGTTGGTATGAGCTGAGTGAGCTACCTCGCCGCTGCTGGACGACTCGCGCTCCTCGAAGAACCGCTGGCATTCCTCCTGCAGCTCCCTCTCGTGCTCTGAGCCCAAGCTACCCACTGCACCCGACGATATTGATATCTCCACCGGCCTCTGACGGGCGAGGGTTCCGATGGACTCCCCAGTTACGTCGGAACTGTCACTCGTGCCTTCCCCCATCAATGCCGCGTCGAAGTCAGGAAAGTTCATTTTCGGGGGCGCTCCAACTGCCCTAGTTTCAAACGGATTGTACGAGACTGACATCCGAGGCATCACATCCACTGCCGCTTCTCCGCTCCTGTGCGACGTCGAGTCCAGAAAGCTGTCCCCTTGCTGTGATTGTGCCGAGTCGGTGACATCATCGCCGCTGACATTAGAAACCGGCGACGCGGACCAGTCAAGATAGTCTGCCGTGACAGAAACATTCTGATCCTGGCTGGAAGGCAGTACCAGTCGAGGCACTACTGGAGTGCTCTGTGGAGGACCCCCCGCCCCACCGCTCTCCCCTTTGTCTTCGCCGCCTGTTTCACCCTGTTTACGCTGACCCCGCGACGACGAAAGCTTACCGAGCAGGTTTTTAATCCGCTGCTTCATCGGACCCGTTTGATACTGCTATGGTGTTAACTGCCTTCAGTCAGGCTCGAAGAGCGCTGGCTCGCCGCTCAGGCAGTGGGCGGCAGCAGCAGAGCGAGTCTCCACGACCGTCTCGTTTTAGCTTCGACAGGACGGTAGTGCGCTGCGGCGGATTAGCAGTCAACGGATGGTCAACGCGGGCATTTTCGCATATATCGGTGTTTACAAAGCAGGGGGAGGCTCTGTTTGCCAAAAGTGTTGATCTCTTACATTTTTTGCTCGCAAGGGGCCAGGGCCCGGTGCGTACGCTAATTGAGGGAATCGGGAGGGAGGGTTGCGTGAGCTGTGCTCGCGCAAAGGCAGAAGGTGGACGACCTATGTGTGTCGGCGCGTCATATAGGGGTAACGCATGTCTGTGTTTTACCCACAGTGTCATGCGTACTCTAGCGGTTAGAATTTGTAACGTCGTGGCAACGCCCGACTATTCTCGCCCCCAGTGTAATTTAAACCTCTATAATTTCAATATGACCATTTACAAAGCAGGGGGAGGCTCCGTTTGCCATGTTGTCGCCATTGGGCGGGTTGTTCGTCGTTGGTTGGCCACCCCATGGTGTGAGCCAGCCGAAGAGGAACCACTCTGACCGTCCTGCAAGGGCGGTCGGGTCGATGTAGTCGAGGACGACGCTGGACTCCGTTGACCAGCCACCGAAGTGTTTGATCTTCTGTAGCGTAACTCCGATGCTATAGGCGGCTGTCGCAGCCCCTTTTCTGAGGGAGTGTGATGTCCAGCTTTAACCATCCGGGGGTCGTTCTTGCAGTGCCATCGTGACTTCGGCGAGCCATCCCGTGAGCGTGTTGGCTGTCCATCTGTCGTGTCGTTCGGAGGTGCTAATCGCCCACCGCGCTGTCGGGTATTTTCCGTCCGAGAGCGTGTGTCGGATAGCGTCGAAGAACAATAACATTTGAACTACCTCGCTGTGTACTGTAGGCGGTATGTGACATAGTAGTTTGCGCTCTGGTGACACTTCGCGTTGTCCCTTCCTTGTACGGTGGTAGAAGCGTAGTCCGTCTGCCTCGGAGGCGACGAGGTCCTCTTTTAAGCAGCCTATGCCTGCGCCTCCTCTACTGAAGAATAAGTAGAGTAGTACCACCGTAGTGCATGCCCGTAGTAAACGTACTTGTTCGCGTGATGGGCTGGCTTGGAGCAATTTACGCGACGTGGCCGCCTTGAGTTGGAGTCGTAGGGCTTGAGCCATGCGTAGGGCTTTTACGATGATAGAGGCGGGCAGGTGGACCCGTACCGTCGTGTCGTCAATCGCCACTTGAGAGGCCGCTAAGCCTTTTCTCACTTTCGCGACCAGATCTCCGAGGGCAATTGCTTCGAGGCCGTGGTCCTTGAAGAAGCCGTTGACCGCTGAGAGGTACGGCTGGAGACTCGAGGCCTTGATAGTACCTAGTTGCCCTAGCCATGCGACGTAGCGTACCATGTGTGCCGGTGTGGCCGCTAGCGGCGCGAGTCGTTGCTCCGTACAGAAATCGAAGTAGCGGCGGATAGTACTGCCGTACGTTGCTGCCGTGCTAGGGGCCCATGCTGCGGCGAGGAGAGCCAAGGTCTTGGTGCCCAGTGCGTCAGAACCGAGAATTTTGGTCATGTACGGTTTCATCGTCTCGATCCACGGGTTGGTGGTGGCTATGACGGTAACTCGATACTTAGGCTGTGCTTTGCGGCCGGGCTGGTGGTGCGGGATTCTTGGCGCGTTGTGTACTCCCGTAAATAGTGCTAACGTAGCACTGACTGCCCCTCGCCTCAGATAGAGCCACGCCGGAAGGTAACGCGGAATACTGTCACAGGCCAGTGTGGTCTGCCTATTGTACCGCGTAGCGCCCGCCGTCCGGGTTGGAACAAGTTTTGGCGTGGCGCGATGATGATTTCCTCGGAAGCCAGCTCGGTAAGCGCCTGGTGCCAGACCTTCCCTGTCCAGCGCGGGGCGACTACGGTAGCTGCTGCTCCGCTCTGTCGAAGTTTTTGGACGAGGTTGGGTAGGAGGGGCCAGGGTGGGTTGCACCAATTGTTCTCCTTGCGCCAATCGTTGTCTGAGAGGTGTATGGCGTCCACAGCTTCGCACGTGGGGTCCTTCCAGCCAGCGTTGTACCGGGGTAGTAGGGTGTTGAGGGCCGAGGCGAAGCGGTCGATCGAATGCTTTCCGAACCTCGCATCGAGTTCTGCGAACAGTACCGGGTCTAGTCGCCAGTCGTCGCTGTCTAGATGTCGACTGAGCCTGTCGGCCCAAACGTTGGCCGTTGACCTGATGTAGCGGGCCATGATCGTGATAGAGTTCGTATCGAGTAGGCACCATAGTCGTCGGAGTTCGTCCATCATAACTGGCGACCGTGAGGTCAGGCCAGTCAGAATGTGACATACTGCTTGGTTGTCCTCGTGTAAGAGGACGTTGCGGCCCGCCAGTTGTGGTAGGAAACTCTCGACAGCGTGACGGACGGCCTTCAGCTCCTTCCAGGTAATGTGTTGTTGTTCGTCTTCCTTGCTCCAGAATCCTCGAGCCTCGACTTGCTCGTTTAGGACCGCGCCCCAACCATACCCGGAGCTGTCCGTGTGTAGATATGTTGTTTCCACGGGTTTGTGGATGGGCTTGCCGTTGGACTGACTGGGCACCTCTGTTCACCACTGTAGGTCGCGACGTAGCTGGGGGGTGAGCCGGACGAGGCCACCCCACTTCTCGCCGACGACGGAGTGAAGTTCGCGGAGGAAGAACCTGGCCGCCGGAATTGCCAAGAAAAGGTACTGGGCCTGACCTGCGAGTGACTGCAGGTCTTTGACGGGTAACCAGCGCGCGTTCCGTGTAGCTCTGCCGATAAGGTGTCTGGCATGTTGTGCAATCTTGTTGAGTTTTTGCTCCGGCGCGTAGAAGTAGCCTGACGCTGTGTCGATGTCGATACCCAGATGGTGCCCGACTTGCGCTGGTGTCCAGAAACCCTTGGTGGGGTGTCGGAGGAGACCGAGCCGGTCGAGCAGCTGTGACATGCGGTGGCGTAAGGTAAGCGCTTCCGCCTTTGTAGACACGAAGAGTAGAAAATCGTCGACGTAGGGTAGTATTCGGGCGCCGCGCCACCGCGTTCGTCTGAGGTAGGTCTTCGAGCAGCTGTTCGTCGGTGTGGTAGGTGCTTCGGGGTCCGGGTTGCGCAGGAAATTTACGAAGGTGAGCGTCATCTTGCAGAAATAAAACGGGGATAGGGACCAACCCATAGGTAGCCCGGCTAGCCTGTAGAGTTGGCCTCGGACGTTGACGGTGAAGTAGTTTCGGTCTGCTGGGTTGATGCCCAGTGCGTAGAACCCGTCTTGTAGGTCGAAGCTGAACATATAGTCCCCCTTGCGGGTGAGGTGCCTTACCCCGAGTAGGGTCTCCATCATGAGTCGTTTTCGCACGCAATACTTATTGAGTGGTCGTAGGTCGCAGATTAATCGCCACTGGTTGACGCCCGGTTTTGGGACTAGGAATAGTCTGGAGACGTAGTCGCTGCAGGTCGAAGGTTCCCAAGCGCCGGCATGTACAAAGCGCGCTAATTCGCGTTCGACGAATTCTAGTTGGGCAGGGGTAGCATCGAGTAACGACACTCATTGGTTGAATCGTGGGGGTGGGCGGTTGTTCTTGAACGGTATCGATACGCCCTCCCGGATCCACTGTAGGGTATGCACGCTCGCGCCGATTTTCTCCCACTCGCGCCAGCTCCGTCGCACGCGATGTCGCATGTAGTCGGAGGCTGGGTTGCAGGAATCGGCGCGGCGGTGCACACCATCAGCCCTCTGCCTCGGGCTCGGGCTTTTTGTTTTGGCGAGTCTTGTCCTTGTCGCGCTTCTCTCGTTTTTCCTTGTCCATGATTTCCTTGTCTTTGAGGTTCTTGTCCGGCCTCGCGGTAGGTCTGTCGGGGTTGCCTCCGTCGCCCCTGCCGGGCGTCGACTGCTTAAAGGTTTGAGCGGCTTGAGCTTTTGCGGCCGCGTGCATACTAACTTCGAGGCGTTTGTCTTCCAGTGCCGCGAGGAGGCCGTCGACGCCGTTGGTGCTGCGGTCGGCCACCTGTGTGTCGAAGAATCTGGAGTAGACGAGGCGTTCGGCGACTCGCTCCTCTCCGGTAAGGGCCTTCTTGCCCTTGAATCGTCGAACGTAGGTAAGTCGCGACTCGACGGCTTGCGTGATAGTCTTGTGTGTCCGAACGGCCGCGTCTGTAACATCCTAGGCGTGCTCTCGACCTCTCGTTCCGCTTCGGTAGCGGTTGTCGAACGAATCGTTGCCAGAGCTGTTTCGAGCGCCGCGTCCGCGGCCGCAGAGTAAACGCCATAGCACGCTAGGTGTCGATACTCGTCTCGTGAGGAAATTCGTTTCTCCTCGGTTAGGAACCTGTCAGTCTCGTCGTGTCGAGGCGTCCACAGGCCCGGTATAGAAGCGTTGAAAGGCGGTAAATTGTCGTTGAACGCTCGTGGGAGTAAGTCGATCCAATCGCGCGGGTCGATGTACGCGGGCTGGGTCGAACGAGCAGATACAGGCGTGGCGTACTCGTCCACGTTCCCACCCTCAGAGACTGCGTCGGCATGTACTGACGGAATGTTATGCTGCTTGGTAGGGGCTGGCGGTTTCGTCTGGTCGCCGTCTACCTTCAGGAGCCGATAGTTAACAGGATTATACAAGTTTTCAAACTGCGCTGCACATGGTGGCGCTCGGATGTCCCCGCTGTCGTCCCCCGTTGGGTACATGTGTTCTGGTAGATTGTCTGCCATAGTTGCCTGTGAAATTGAAATTTGAAATTGAAATTGTTTACAACAATACCAGTAAAAACCGGCTGCTGTCTCTGGGCCCCCCCTTTTGCTATGCTCAACCTGTAGTTGGACTTCTAAGCGTGAGGTAGACCGTGAACCACTAATCCCAACCTCTCCAATGGCAGTAACGATACCGTCTAAAACATACCCGTATCCAGGTATTTATAATTTTTTGATCTATACGTATTTTTTTTTGGATACAATATGAAAAATAAAATGTCGCTAGTCTCCACGTTACGCGGCCTGCTCCAGCCGCTGCGGGGTCGCTGATCAGCAAGGCTGTCCAGCTGGAGCTGGTCGAGGCGAACTTGCCTGACCTCGGCTCCCGTGCGACTCCGGTCGTGCCGGAGCTTGGGGGGAAAGGCAGGTGAAAAATCCCCCTCGCATAGGTCGTCGTCGGTCCCGCCCCGATCCGTGCTCCACCCCGCCCGAGGTATTAGCCGCTCCTCTCGACGCAGCTCGCCACCTAGCCGAGTCTTCTCTCCTCCTTCGGGGGCTGAGAAGAGAGAATAACTAGGCTGCAGACGGTGTCCGGCTGGCTCTCCTGCCCCCGAGCCAGATTTTCTCCTGTCCCCTGTCCTTTTCCCGTCTGGTTCCAACACCTATCTGATCGCGCTGTGGCCGTCCGTACCCTCCCCCGGTGGTTTACGTTGTTAGGGGGTCGCCTTTACGAGCAGTGTGCCGTTACGATAACCCTAGGCACACTGCCTGAGGCAGCCTATCGATAACCGGGTACCGACTAGGGAAGGGGTTGGAAGAACACAGGGATCGAGTCGCCGGTCCTCAAAAGATGGTGGGTACGGGAATTTTTCCAAAAACCCCCCGTACCGGGCTTTTCCGGCGGCGGGCGATCCTAAGGACCGCCGCCGCCAGACCGTGCCGCTCCTCCGGCTGCGACCAGCCTCCGTCCTGCGTAGCATCAGGCCTCGCCCCCTGGGGAGACTTGAGACTCTCACAGGGCTGGCGACTGCTAGCGAGCGCTGTCCCAAGCGCTGCTTCCCAGTTGTCCGCCGCCAGCTCCAACACCCTCGTCCCTCCGCTGATCTGTCCGTACCCCATTTCGCCAAAAAATATTTCGCAAACGCCGCCCCCGCCCCATCGTCGGGAGAGTATCTGCGAGTATTTAGTCGCGAAAAAGACATATCGGACAGGCCGAGCGGGAGATCCCTGTGCCGGTGTACGGATATTATGTTTTCCAAAACCCTCCGTACAGGGCTTCCCGACAGCTGCTGATCCCGCGGATCGCAGCTGCCGGTACCTCGTTCAGCCCCCTACCGTGCCAGGCCTGGCACGGCTATGGGGTTACCAGCGCCCACCGCGTGGAGGTAGAGGTAGGTGCCGACGGGCCTGCGAGCGCACCCCTCTCCGGGGCCGCCGCCGCTGCGCCGCCGGCGGGCGCCTGCCTGTGAATGTTTTCGATAGTAGCTACACCGTGTGCTAGTAGAGATCAATCACCTTACTAGACTGCTAGAGTCTAGATGCCGTTGCGTGAGCTTTGCTCGCGCAAAGGCAGAAGGTGGACGACCTATGTGTGTCGGCGCGTCATATAGGGGTAACGCATGTCTGTGTTTTACCCACAGTGTCATGCATACTCTAGCGGTTAGAATTTGTAACGTCGTGGCAACGCCCGACTATTCTCGCCCCCAGTGTAATTTAAACCTCTATAATTTCAATATGACCAAAAATGAGCTAAACGTACTCGTATTCGTACAAGTGGCGAATGTGAAGATATATGACGCCATGATGCACTCATGATCCATCATGATGACTCCATGCATGACGAAATATCCGCCTTTCATTGAGTATGTTCCTAGCTGTTACTCCTTTACTCTTCAGGACGGGGGTCGGTTGGCTCCTATAAATGGCGGTTCGCTTGGCCATTTTGGTGCCAATTCGACATTTCCCAAGCATGCATGGGTGCGGTGGACTCTCCATCGCTCTTTTCGGTATGAAAGTTATACCCGCATGCATGAGTTTGTAAGGCATCTAGATATGCCCCCTTCCGCTGATTTATTGGGGATATGCGTCGCGAGCTCATTCATGTAAAGTCTTTACATGATTCAACATGGAACGTTGGGTTCTTGTCTTCGTGATGCCTTGCATGAGGGTAGTTGGTGTTGCTATTGTTGCATGGAATGCATGCCTCCTTGCTCCGAGGCATGCTTAGGCTTTTGTGCCTCTTTTCTTTTTTACACTTCTTTACCCGTGGATTCCACTGCTTTCTTTGTAATGAATTGTTACGTGGTTTGATAGTAAAGTACCCAATTATAAAATGTCATTGCCGGGTACAACAATAAAGATTGAAATTGTTTATTTGTCTTTTGTAAAATAGACATGGCTTTCCCATTGCTGTCTGAGGGCCTTCCGGCCTCATTCCCATATGCGGCCATCTAGGCCTTAGGAATAGGGTTTAAGACAAGGGGCCTCCTTGTCCGTCCTCTCCGTTGTAAGCCTCCGCATGAGCCTAAAAGTTCAAGATCAAGCATAAACTGCAATGCATCAAACTTTATCGCATCGGCCGTTTTATTATTCTCCTAATTCGCGGACGCATCGATTAAGTTGGACACTAATTCGAAAATGCATTGATAAAATTGGTAACTAATTATTCATAGATGCATTGATTAAATGGGACACTAATTTATGGACGCATTGATTACATAGGGCACTAATTCATGGACGCATCGATTAAGTAGGGCATTAATTCATGGATCCATTGATGCGGGTAATGCGGGCGAATGCATTGATGCATCAACATCGGTCTCCTCGCGTATACTATTTTAATGAAATAATGAGCCGGATTATTACTGGATGGTAGTTGTGTCTATAATTTAGCAAGACTTCATTGCTATTGACTTCTAAACTTATGTTATTCAAGAAATTTCGAAGGGGATGCATCGATGCGACCGATGTCCTGGAGTTGTATGGGTAATTCGTTATACAACGATTAAATGCATAATTAATTCATGAACACATTGATGAAATAGGGTACTAATTCGTGAACGCATTGATTGAATAAGGAACTAATTCATGGATGCATTATAATTTATTAGTGTTATTATGCTATTAGCGGTACTCTATTCCCTACTAGTGGCGGTCGGCCGGCCCTGCCGGTGCCTTCGCCGGCCGCCATCTCTCTCTTCTCACTTGTCTAGTCACCACACCCGGCCCCCTTGTGGGGCCGGCACCACCAGACCACCTACGTGTAACTATCCGTTCCCGATTCCAACGGGTTATGGGCCCTTCACCAAGTTACACTAGAGAAGAGCGTATGTAAAGCGCTCGGTGCCACGCTAGTCCCACCTACTCCCACGTAAAAACGAGTGGAGACAGTGTAAAGCGTTCGGCGCCACGCTATTAATCCATCGTCCAATCGACACCACGCTTCACCTTCGAGATGGTAGTCCGCGACTGTCCTACCATCTCCCACGTAAAAAGGATAAGAGCGTGTGTAAAGCGCCCGGCGCCACGCTCGCCTCACCAAGCTTTTTGTCTAGCCTTCAGCCAACCGATGCTCTCGACACGATATGGTTGTTTAAAACCGACCCGCGAAAATTTGGCCCGTGCGTACTTTATTTAGTAACGTTAATTTTTCCCCGAGGCAACGCCGCAACGCTCACCTAATTCAGCGAGAAGCTCATCTTTCCCACGGCGAAAGGGGGGAGTCAACTCGAGCAGCGCCCGTCTATGCTTTTGCGTGCCTACATTACGCTCCTAACAACCTTGTTAGCTTTGCTTCTTCCTCGCCGGTCGCTCTCATACGTCGACTAATTCGCCCAAGGACAGTTTTTCCCGGTACATGTCAGAATAGTACATTATGCAGTACATTTGGAACCGCTTCTTATCGTCAACTCGCCGGTAGCGGCACGTTCGTGTGAGCGTATGTCGCTACACCTACCCGGCTTGAGACACACGCTACAAGCACTACACCTTCGACCAAGATGGAACCTTCCTCGACGCATACTAGGACGACGTCAAGACCTCGGCTACCTTGAGGGGGGATGTTAGCACTAGCATCCCGTTGCCTAGTGCTTATGTACAAGGTAGCTATTTGTCTTCCTAGTACTTAGTGTTATGCTATTAGCGATACTCTATTCCCTACTAGTGGCGGTCGGCCGGCCCTACCGGTACCTTCGCCGGCCGCCATCTCTCTCCTCTCACTTGTCTAGTCACCACACCCGGCCCCCTTGTGGGGCCGGCACCAACTATGTGTAACTATCCGTTCCCAATTCCGACCGGTCATGCATGATGCATCAGCTGCATCAGCCGCATCAATGAGTCCATGAATTAGTGCCCTATTTTATCAATGCATCCATGAATTGGTTCCCTATTTCATCAATGCGTCCACGAATTAGTGTCCTATCCAATCAATGCGTCCATGAGATAGAGTCCTATTAAATCGATGCATCCATGAATTAGTACCCACATTAATCAATGCATCCATAAATTAGTTGTGAATTTAATCGATATACAACGAATTACCTGTACAATTCTGGGACATCAATCCCAATGTACGAACTCCATTTGGAATTCTTAAATAGTACAATAACTACTATAGGAGTCTATAGCCATGCAGTCTTTCCAAACTATGCACATAGACATCATCCGGTAATAACCCGAATCGTCATTTCATGAAAATTGTGTTTGTGAGGAGACCGATGTTTATGCATCAATATATTCGTCCCGCAAGACCCGCATCAATGCATCCATGAGTTAGTGCTCTACTTAATCGACGCGTCCATGGATTAGACCCCTATTCATCAAATGCGTCCGCAAATAAGTGTCCCATTTGATCGATGCATTAACTAAGTAGTTGCCCATTTGATCGATGCGTCTACCAATTAGGAGAACAATAAAACGGGTGATGCATCAATGTTTAATGCATTGCGGTTGATGCTTGATCTGACATTTCTGCCGAGGCTGATGCGGAGGCTTGCATATGTGAGATTGCACCAAAAGAAAGGAAAAACAAGTGCACGAATTAAGCCCGGAGAGAAATTAAACGAGAAACAATATGAACAAGACCATCATGCAAAGCATCGCGAAGGTATGAGCCATGCGTGTCGGGCACAGTGGCCGAGAAGCGATGCAAGACCTCACCTCACACATCTCGCGTAATAAAACGGCGAATCACGACAAGAGTGGATATCCAAACAAAGAGCTCCAAGCAAACGGATTCGAATCGTTGGCTTCGGGCGAGTGAAGCACCCATCCCCATATAGAAAACGGAGAACAAGAAAGGATAACCGTTGGACTATCAAGCAGTTGAAAAGGGAGGCAAGCAATCCTCGACTTCAATAGCAAAATGGTAGTACTAAAGGAGTAGGGGACAAAGTGGGCATAAGGCGTGCCAATACGAACGTAAGCCCGGACTTGCGCTTGAAACTTCGCATGCTACGTAATCGTCAGCCGCAAAGCTACCATGGAAATGAAGGAAGCCCTACCTAACCGGGGCACCTGAGAGGTCGTGCGAACAGTTTTGAAAGAGC
The DNA here is from genome assembly GCA_026401115.1 of Tetraselmis chui. Lineage (NCBI taxonomy): Eukaryota > Viridiplantae > Chlorophyta > Chlorodendrophyceae > Chlorodendrales > Chlorodendraceae > Tetraselmis > Tetraselmis chui. Next base: position 199,970 of record JAPMLY010000310.1, read on the forward strand.
GACATTCGCCACTTGATGCATGTGCGGGCTTGGGAAGTCCGACCAAACGATACAAATCATACCACATGGACGGGAACTAGAGGGCAGAGACACGGGACTGATTGTGACACACCTTCAACCTCAAATCCCAATCTTTCGTTACCCCGGCCTCATCACAGATGAATTGATATGCAAGGTGTACCATACGACCGTAAAGCTAGATGACATATCACGACCACGGACAACAAGGGATGTGGGCCATCAAAATGGAGGCAATAGTGGGCTCCTTACAAACGGCAGTCACACCAACAATAGAGCCCGATGACTCCGACCCGTGAAAGTCACATGGGGGCTTATGAAAACGCGGGTACGACTGAACATGGCAGTCCATCTCTTGGGTAAGCCCAAAACTCGAAAAATGTATTCCCCGCAATAACACAATATTCCGCAAGAACTCGGTATTTTAATTCATGAGTAGCAAAGAAAACCGGCAATTCCCCACGCCCAATAATGTAAACAACGCGCATTCAAACCGGCGGGATCGTATCACAAAACGCCAGCAAGTTTGAAATGATGCCTTGCTCGAAAAGTACGCAACTTATGTATCCTATCAACCTTGCTTGCTTTACAAGTTGCTGTTCTTGTGTTAATATCAATGGGAGTGAAAAAATTCTACAATGTAACATCGCCAATGAAATTTGGCAGACTATAACACTATATGCATTTAGCATCAAGCGCGACGCACATAAAAATACATAAGTATTATTACTTGAACCTGTGAGAGGGGAAAAATCAATCCTAACATCACGTCCTATATAGATACACAACCAACAAATTAGCCTCGAGATAGCAGAGAGGAATACACGCTACACAATTTATAAAATTGCTACGCGACACATCCCGGAGGTCATCGCACCTTGGAGGGCACGTGACCCAAGGCGGCGAAATTGTACGAATTACGAGCATCAACAAAGAATCAACGAATGAAAGGAGTCTAAATGCTTGGAATTCACATGACATATTAGAAATCTGCATGCAAGCAAAAGGCTATTCAACGCAGATACTACAAAAGAAATGCGCCCCTATGCCGGCAGTCGATGCGCCTATGGACTGCGCCCATGCTATATTCACATGAAAATGATGTACGACGTGTACCGGCGTTCCGTTGGTTTATGTCCTGCCCCCCCCCCCCCCCCCCCCCCCCCCCCCCCCCCCCCCCTCATTTACACAATGCATATCTCACTATCCGGGTCTAGACAATGATGGTTCCCTAGTTCATCTTCTCCGAATAAGTTTGTGGGCAATGACCACCTCCCCCCCCCCCCCCCCCCCCCGCCCCACCCCCCCCACACACACACACGTACATGGAGTTCTCGGAGCGGGGTTGGTGCTGGGCAAGCTTGCGATGTTTGGTTTTGGGGCGGGTGTGTTGTCGTTGCGTCATGCGGGCCTTCGATATTATGTTTGCTCGAGGTGGTGGTACAAATTTTAGAGTACATGTTTACTTACTTGGGATAAAGTGCGGTCGTCGGTTTCCAAACCAGCTTTTGCGATGATTTCAATGAAGCGGCGGGTGTGTGAGGAGGGTGATGAAGGAGCACATGCAAGCTACGGGGCATGTATGGGGGGTGAAAATGCATCTTATGAAAAGAATTGCGACGCCGTTACCGGGCAAGGTGTGTCGTAAGGCATGGCTCGAGGGGCGTATTTGGTGTGGATTAGTTGTTGGATGGTGGAGGAGGGGAATTGTGTTCCCACAGCCCCACTCACTAAGTCGTGCTTGTTACCTATAATGGATTGCAACGAAAAAAAGCCCGGATACATCTGATTGAACAGTCATTCAATCAAATATTATCGTCGCAAGCGACACTTCTTTTTTTGCGCCAACGTTGCTCACGAAATAACATCGACGGTCTTATTACGGGGGAAAATGCGAAACTATGGAAGCCATTTGAGTATCGTTGTTTACATCTTATCTATGTGGGAGCATACAACTATGAAATACCTTTAATTAATTTAAACCAAATGCACATACAATTCTGAATATTGGGTGTGGGGTCATCGAAGACACAACCCTTTGCAAGTGGCACATGTTTTAGCCGCCTTGAACGCATCGCTTATTACGATAAATGGAGTCAACGAGAACACCCGATAGTGTTTTGTGTAGCCCCATTGACCCAACACTTTGAGGGGAGTAGTCACTAATCGTTGGCCGTTGGGTAGCGCCGACTGAAGGACAAAACCATGTCAGAGCTAATTTGAAGGTCCGCATTCATATGCATGTCTATCATGGAATAGCACCCGTCTACTACGCATGTCATACAAGTACGTTTCGCACACGTGTCGCCAAAGATAGTATCATCAAATAATGCATTTTCGTCGTTGAACTCACTTGTAGCACGCCCCATACATGCTGAAAAGTGAAGGGAGTGACATTGAGCGACTTTTAATATCCTGTTATTGTGAGACTGGTGAGTGGAAGCCAAATGTTCAATTAATTAAGATTAAATTTTTTCGAATAAAATTGCGGTTGGCAAATGAGTCGCGGCATACAAGATAGCAATCAATAGGTTTTAGCAAGTCAACAGTGTTTCGTCACTCACATTTTGCGACAAATTTGAATATCCCTACTACAACTGTCAAGGCATGTGACAGAGCACGAGAACAACTTAGTGTGCGTGTGTCAGAAACTGGTCCGTATAGTGTGTGAGTGATTGTATGTGAATTGTTGCCCTCCTCATGTTGCTTACAATAGTTCCCTCTACCCAACCACATTCGACCTCTATACTCAGTGCAATAAAACAATTGTGCTTGATTAAGACCCATTCAAAATATGGAGGCGTGTTCATACGTTGGTTGTTACCCTCTGAACATTGCTTACAATAGTCCACACCATCCAAAGACATTCCAGCTCTGATGTCAACAATGCGTCTGACTTGGCATTCTCAGCGCTGGAAGTAGGGACGACGGATCTAAAGGCAACCAGCACGGACAGTGCCACCCCGCTCAGTTGTTGTCCATGTATGCTAAATATATGTATGCTACCTGTCTTGAATCTATATTGTGTTGTAACACTATACCGTTGCATTGCTTCACCACCTTTGACCCGCGCCACTCGCTCACAGCTGACCTAAAATTGTGAAATAAATGAATAACTGTATGTGTGTGCACTTCATGTCGCCCTTGCTTGGTGGTCTTGAGTTCAGCGCCAGAGACGCCCATTACGGAGGTCAGCGCGCGGCCTAAATCAGGTCACCACCTCGCCTCCGATGAATGCAGGTGTGGATGCCCAGCGGCTGGCTTCACTACCGCAGCTCAGTCACACCGCCGTCCTTGCAGCTCCACCACCCTCACGGTGCTGGACTCTGAAGTGAGAGGTGCTCGGCACGTCCTGCATGCCCCCACCCCCCCCATCTCTCACCCCATGCAACCGCCCTACGCCGGCGCCTCCACGTCTGAGAATCCGAAGTCAAACTCAAGCGCTTCGTACCAGCGGCCCAGGATCTGTGCCGGGCTCTGCTCTGTACTAATACTGCGCGTGCCGTCGCCGAGCTCGGGGTCGGCCAGTCGGGCGGGCGGGTGGAAGGGGTCTGAGATGGTTCGCTTCACATCAACCGCGACCTCGACAGTGATGGGCCTGGGGATCAGACATCCAAAGGCACACCATAATGAGCGCATATGCACCACAATGTGGGTGTGAGACTGGAGGGTGGGGGGAGGCGGTGGGCGACGTTAAAAGGTGCTCACCAAATTGGAAGTGACAGTTTCCATTTGACAGGCGCTGACTTGTCCACCATCTAAAAGCACACGCGAAGGTTCAGCACTCAGTGCCCATACCCCTTGACAGTTCATAATAGCATGTACAATAAATGAGGGATGCAATCGGATGGGGAGGGGCTCTCTTTTACCTGCGACAGCACTTCCTCACTTTCATAATCCTCCCAGCTCTTGCCGCCACCGTCCCTGACCACCAAGTGCTCCACGCACGCTGCGGCATGGTGGGCTGTTGATTCGGGGCTCGAGGGTGTGGATGGAGCTAGACTCATCGCAGCATATGACACCTGCAGCTCCTCAAATGAGCTCTCATCATGTGCGCCCGTTCCATCATTGATCAGCTGCCGATTTTCTTTGTCTGATTCGCCACCATCCGACTGCTGCGCTTCAGGCTTGCAAGCTAACTCGGGCGTCAGCCCTTTCTTTGGTGTTACCGTGTTGGGCGCTATGCGGTTGCTTGAGTTGGTGGCGGAGGAGCCTCTGCGGCGCAGCTTCCACTCCTGGAACCGTTTGTGACCTGTGGCTATTGCTTTGCTTGAGGACGTGGCTGCCACCAAAGAGGCAGAACGCCTACCATGCAGGTCATGGTCCCTGCTTGTGTTCGTCTCTATGCGGCCTGCTTGGGTGCAAAGCGGAGCGCTGTTAAGAGAGCTAACTGAGATTAGGGTAGAGGAAACCCTAAAACAGTAACGGGTGGGTCACCGCTCGGTGGTGAGTAGCGGTGATCTCAGCTTGCAACGCACCAGGAGTAGTGTCTTGTCTTGAAAATGAGGTGCTAGCGTCGAGGTCCGAGAAGTCAGCCTATTGAGAGGTTGAGGGCAAAGTTCAAAAAATGAGGGCGGTGTTAATAATCCTAATATGGACCAGTTCCGACTTCAAATTCAAAAAAATGTACGGCCTCACCTCCCAGTCGCCCTCGACCCACTCAGCGTCCCACAGCGGATTTTCTGATACAGCAAGCTTGGACGCCATGGCTGAAATGAGTGACAGATCACTCGCTTTGCTGCGAGGTACCTAGTTAATCGAAGCGTGGGGGGGGGGGGGGGGGGGGAAGAAAGGGTCAGAGACGGAGACGGGTAGCGAACAGCGGGTCTATAAAAAAATTGGCGCGTAAAATACAGATTACAACATCCGTGGAAAGGTGACACTCCGGTCCTCAGTGAATAACGAGCGAAACAGCTAGAAGTTCCGTCGGTCCCTAATCGTCTGTTAACAGCGGCCACAGGCTACGCTTTAAATTCTGTTGGTTGACGGTCACCGAACGAGTTTATGTAATTGTCGTGAACGATGGCGCTGCGTTTCACAGCGAGCCCAAGGAAGGACTTCGCACGCGACCATAACGACGGAGTAGCGTGACGCCTAAGTATGGTACTACTAGATGGTGTGGCTGCTGCTATGATGCCAGCAGCAAGATGAAGGCCTGCCCCGTGAAGGCGGAGCTGGTTATCCACTGAGGCCTGACGCACAGCTGGCGTTCCGCTTAACGCTTCTGTGGGACCGCTATCGGGCCAACCGGAAACGGCTCCGCTATAATCTTTAAGGAGCTCAAAAGTGAGGGACGTGATAATGCGCTGAAATGCCTCAGTAAGAGAGTTGTGGTTCGCCCAGGCATGCAGTCCGAGTATGCCGCTAGGCATTCGCCGAGTGACGGGTGCATCCACTGAAAGGCTGAAACATCCCTTATATAGTCAACACTCAGTATTTGGTCAACATCCACCGGATGTTACCTGTGTGTATTTCAGCCCCGCCTTTGTTTGTATCCCGCGTTCGTAGTCTGGGTCGCCTGTATCTGATTGGCTGAGCCACGGAAATTCCTGCAGTGAAAGACACTCAACCTCCCTGCGCTTGTCAATGTGCTGATGGCGCTCGCTCGGTGGTGCTGGATTTACAACTCTGACAGCTCGCACAACAGTTGTCAGCACGGGTACAGCAGGTAGCACCGACACAAAAATAAGTATCATCGCTTGAGGTCTCGTCTGCGCCATATTTTGTTGTTCCTATGAAATATAGCGCTAAATAATACATCTCGCATCAGGCGTTTTGTTCAGAAATCATCCGTCCGATAAGTAGCGATAGTTCAGGTACCAGTACCTGTACCAGTGTAGCGCTAGTAGTAGACTCTAGTGCCTCGGGAGAATGTGTGGTACGGTACGTGTACCACAAAAACGTGTGGTACGGAGCGATATTTTTCATTAGTACTTAATTATTAAATACTGTTAAGGAAGAAGTCAGTTTGGTACAGTGCGCGCTGCTTACACTTAGAGCGCACTACCTGTCTGTCGGGCCATCCTCCCGACTCACAAGGACCAAAGTCAGTTCAAACTCTATCTCAAGCCCGACGCATCTCATAGCAAGTAGCCAAGAGGATTCTGAATCTATGGGTAGTCGGAGGCGTACGTTGGTGTGCTGAACTGGGCGTGCAAGCAACGTGAAATGTCGGGAGTGAGCGGTGCGGGATGAGGTCGGCGACAAGCTGACCGTCATGAAGATGACCTAGAGCTGTGCGGTAAGACCCTCTCGTGTATCAAAACTCAGCTTGATAACGCCCATAAGTATCATGAAATGGATGGACCGGTTTTTTGGGTCGCAGGTGGCAGTGTTGCGGCGGGACTGAAAGTCGAGGGGGGTGTACGAGGTAAGAAAATGCATTTAGCCGCTCCCCGCCACGACCGCGTCCCGCATTTACGCTCGGGTACCTCGCTTTTTGAGGTACCTAGCGACCAAAAACTTACTGAAACCCGTTAGAATGGGAAAATAAGGAACAATTAGACACTACGAAGGAGCTGAGGCGTGCTGGTTGTGAGCGTGGGCGTGGATGCGGGAGTGAGCGTGGTGTATGTGCGAGCGTGGCTATGTGCGCGGGCTCGGCTCGAAGCCCCGCGCTCCGAATGTCGAGGAGGCGACCCTTCCCGACAAAGAGAATGCCAATCAGCCCTCGTCTAGGAAGGATGATATCGAGGGAGCGAGTGGGTGTGAAGTTTCAAACATGGGAAGTAAGTGTAGACATAGGCGATAGGCACAGGTCGTGCATTACATCGGGGGGGGAGGAGGGGTTAGTGGCTACGCCAAATGTCAGATTACACAATTCTTTGTAAAACAAAAAGTTTAAACCACCTCTCATTCCCTTCCAACTTGCATGACAGAGCGCATTCCTACTGCTTTAGCTTCTTTAAAGGGAGTAAGGCTAGGCTTTGTGGCGATCCATTGGGAGGTATGCATGTCACTCGACTGCATTATGGCGTCACGTTGCTGCATCATGCTTATGCTACAGGGGACATTTCGTTGCAATAGCGTAGCACTATGCTGAAATTTATGCATGTTCATGAGCATGGTGTTTTATAGTTGCTACCTATGGATAGGCGGTGCAAACAATCATGATTAAGGGCTGCATGTTCAGCCCCGCCCAAACCCGGTGGCTTCGCCCTCCACGTTACCAACAAGGAGCTAGGAAACCAACTTGTTATGCCTTTAATGCGAGCAGGGGTGAAGGGGGAGGTAGCATGATGTCCGTAGCATATGGTTCGTTGCGGTAAAATTACCCGCTACAGGCCGAGCCGCGTTTTGCAGAAGGAGATGCGTCGGTGGGTAGTGTTGGCTGATTTTCGAAATTTATATTTTCAGCTATTTCTCTACCATTACCCTCTGTCGGCGCGGTGCGCACAGAGGAGTCGACAGGCATAAGCTCCACACAAAATTTTGACAAGGCATTGGAAGGGTGAGCAGGAACTAATTTCCAGTTAGTGTGGTCATCGCCAGGCGCGGCAGGCGGTGAGCTAGCAAGTTCTTCCCCGGCAGTGGGCAGCTCTACCCAGAGTTAAGTGGACCGCTTTGTAGTTTCCGCACCATCATCCCACCGCACGGTCCACAACTTCGGTCCTACCGACGCAATAAGTAAGCCATACTTCTGGGCACGTTGATGGCGCCTCGAGCCGGGCCTTAGGTCCTATGTAGGGCGTCTACGAGCCGAGACTCTTTGGCCTATCCGGACGTGCCGAGCGGTGTTACCGCAAGGGGTAGATGGGGGCAAAATCGTCACCATGGCGAATAGCCGCGGCCGGTAACATGTATTTCTTGGAAAATGAGTTGACTGGGACCTTATCCACGTTTTCGACCCATTTGTGTAAAGATTGCTTAAATCAGCGGCCTGCTTGGAGGTTCCAAAGATGCCCACTTTTTGTGGTACGTGTACCACAAACGTGGTACGTGTACCACACATTCTCCCGAGGCACTAGGGTAGTAGGCCATCATTTAGAATTTATCATGACAACAATGGTACCAGGTACCAGTACCTGTAGCATTGATGTAGTCGCTTCTTTTTCTTGCTTGGTGGCCTCCACTGCTTTTTCTTGTAAGAAATTTTGGTTTATGTAGTCGCTAGAAGCATTGTTTTGTTGATCTATTTTGATTGACAATGATAGTTGAAATAATGACTTTGTATTCTGATATTCGTTATTCAAATATAAAATTCTTCTTCAAATAATATTGAATTTGAAATTTGAATAATATTTTTGCTTGAATTCAATACTGAGGATTAAAATTACCAAATTGATTTAAATATTCAGTAAATGATAAAAGAAATGGCGAAAAATCCAGAAAACACAAATTCAATTCATTTAAGTGATGTAATTCAGCACTGATTCAAATCAGTGAAACAAATCTCCCATATTACAATATCGGAAGTTTTTATGTTTATATCGATAAATTTTAAATTTAAATATCCAATAAACAAACATAGCGAATAATTAATTTAATTACAGATTTGATATATATCTATTACTATCTATTTTCTTCATAATCTTAATTATCTTTATGAAGGGCACTTCATGTTTTAAAATGACTAATAAGTACTTGACTGGCATTGTACCCGTACAGCTAAAGCGAGCCGCCGCCAGCCGCCACCGAGGCGAAGATCGAGTGCTCCCGCGCTTGCTCCCCCTCCGCCCACCTCCCACCACCAACCCTTTTCACTGCCGTAGCAACAGCACGGCGCTCGAAGTGACGAGGAAGCCGAGCTCAGTCACCCCTTTACGCATTCGCATTACAGTATTATAGCTTTCCCACTGCTCGTGCCCAGGTACCGTACACACCCTCGCTCGTACGCCCTGGCCCACGGTCGTCTCGCCGCCCTCCGCAGAGTTTGATATCCGCTGCTCACTCTCGACCACACTCCCTCTGCGGCTCTCCCCACCCACGCACTGTACTCATACGCTACGCACTTTATCTGCACAGCCTTCAACTAGCTTCAAGCGAAAAGATTCCGTCACAGCCCATACTCTTCCGTCTGATTGTCTGTCGGCGGCATTCCACCTTCCGCGCATAGATCTCACCACCAACTCTCCCCCGCCAGTGTTAAAATGTCCTCCATATCACCACTTCATCTATACCCCCTGCACGTTTACCAAGGCAGGCCTGTATGTTGGCCACTTTGGTCAACCCTACACAGAATAACACATAAAATCTGGTCACTTGTTACTAGTGTGCTGCACATATGTCTCCACATATAGCAACTGCAAAATTGCGAAGTGGCAAGGAAATGGGCGAGGGCGGACATTTATCTGCCTTTCGTTCATGGATTCGCTCATCAATCGGTGGATTGCTGCGCTGGGGCTGGGGTTTGCAGGTGACTGAGGCGTGTTATAATGTTTGTTTTCTTTGTGTGCAAGGAGCTGTTGGGCAATATGAGTCGAATGTATCGATCCGGGGCGAATTTCGCCAAGCCGGAAAACGCCCTCAAGCGTGCTGAGGAGCTGGAGGCGGTGGGGCAGAAGCAGGCAGCGGTGCAGGCACTGCATGATGTTATCACCAGCAAGCGCCACCGCACCTGGCAAAAGACTCTGGAGGACATCATGTTCAAGTATATCGACCTGTGCGTGGAGATGAAGCGCGGCCGGTATGCCAAGGATGGCCTCATCCAGTACCGTAACGTGTGCCAGCAGGTGAACGTTAGCTCCCTGGAGGAGGTCATCAAGTACTTTCTCAAAAAGGCAAGTGAGAAGGCAGAGGAGGCGCAGGCACAGGCTGAGGTGAAGGAGGTCGCAGCGGCGGATCTTGATGAGGATGTGTCACCTGAGGATCTGATGCTCAGCTACGTCAGCGGTGACAAGAGCAAGGACCGCACGGAGCGCGAGCTGGTGACCCCCTGGTTCAAGTTTCTGTGGGAGACATACCGTAACTCACTGGACATTCTGCGCAACAACTCCAAGCTCGAGGCGCTCTACGCCATGACCGCCCAGCGCGCGTTTCAGTTTTGCCTGCAGTACAAACGCACCACCGAGTTCCGCCGCCTGTGCGATATCCTGCGCAACCATCTCACCAACCTGAACAAGTGGGTCCTCCTACCCCTTTCCTCTTGAAAACATCAGCACCGCCACTCGCTATTTTTGGTTTGTAACTTTCTCTTGTTGCAATTACGTCTGCTCGCATGTGTATATGTCAATGTGTTGTATTCCTCTGAGTGCATGCATGCGCGCGCGCGCGCGCGTGTGTGTGTGTGTGTGTGTGCATGCATGCCCTCTGAATTTGAATCAACTGAAATTACTGCGATGCTCGTTGTTTAGATATCGTGAGCAGCGCGATCGCCCCGACATCAGTAACCCAGAGACTCTCCAGCTGTACTTGGAGACCCGCTTTGAGCAGCTTAAGGTGGCATGCGATCTGGAGATGTGGCAGGAGGCGTTTCGCTCTGTGGAGGATATCCACGGGCTGATGCAGTACGGCAAGAAGGCTCCCAAGCCGCAGATGATGGCGACCTATTACGCCAAGCTGACGCAGATCTTTGCGGTCGCCAACTCCAACCTCTACCATGCGTACGCCTGGTACAAGCTGTACAACCTGTCCAAGCAGTACAACAAGAACCTGAGCCAGGCGGATCAGCAGCACATGGCGTGCGCGGTGCTGCTGGCCGCGCTGTCCATCCTCCCTTACGACCAAAAGGATGGGTATGGTGACAATGTGCAGGAGCGTGACCGCAGTGCTCGCATGGCGGCCATTCTCGGGTTCACTGTGGTATGTATCCCACTACACCTCTTTACCCCCATCAATTCCCTTTTCCCATGGCGTGAAGTGGAACAGGGATGATGAAGTTGGCCCAGTCCATCAGCAACAGTCATTTTTCCTATAGAAAGCATTCGAACTTTGCTGGTTTGTAAAATTTTGTTATGGCCGGGCGGGGGGTTGTATCGTTTCTGGTTGTGTTGTTTGTTTGATGGGGGTTGAGTGGTGGGAATTGTGTGTCGTGATGATAGGATCACAAGAGGGATGCGCGAGAGCTGCTGTCTCGCTCTGCGCTGCTTTCGGATCTGCTGTCCAAGGGCATTCAGAACCTGGTGCCGCCAGAGGTTTCAGAGATCCACAAACTGCTCGAGTCGGACTTCAACCCTCTGCAGCTGTGCCACAAGATTGAGCCCCTTATTTCGCGCCTGGACGACGTCAGCAGCGCCATGTCAGCGGCTTCCCCCATTTCGGAGGTCGCGCTTGGGCACTACAAAGAGCACCTGCGCAAGTTGGCGGTGCTGCGCATGTGCGACCAGCTGAGTCAGGTGTACAGCGTGATCAAGATTGAAAAGCTGGCGTCGCTGGTACCCTTTGTGGAGCTGGCGAAGGTGGAGCTCATCATTGTGGATGCCGTCAAGTATGGCTACCTCCAGCTTCGTCTGGACCACCGCGCCGGCACCCTTCACTTTGGCAGTAGTCAGCTGACGGAGGAGAAGATGAAGTCGCACCTGTCTCTGCTGGCCAAGCGCATGTGCAAGGCCACCGCGATGATCAACCCCAACGCTGGGGGGGAGCAGGTGGCCAAGGCGTCTTCGCTCGCCGCGGAGGCGCACAGCACTGTGGAGCAGGAGCACAAGTTGGCCATCGCGCGTAAGGTGATCATCGAGCGACGGAAGGAGGAGCAGGAGCAGCGCATGCTGGAGCACGAGAAGCAGGAGGAAGAGAAGCGCCTGCTGCAGGCGCGTATTAACGAGGAGGCGGAGGAGAAGCGCCTCGCGGCGGAGAGGCTGAAGCGCGAGGAGGAGCGCATCCGGCGTGAGATGGAAGCGCGAGAACTGGAGGAAGCCAAGGCGCTCATGCAGGCTGCTGGCAAGAAGGGCCGTGTCCTCAAGGTGCCCCTCGCCTCCCCATATTAATTGATAGCAACATAAGCTGACAGTATGTAAATCGGACTGTCGACATATACCTCACAATAACAACACACACACACACACACACACACACACACAGGCTGGTCGTGGAGCGAGAGGAAGAGTGAGACTGCAGTGTAAGACAGAAGTAATGTGATGCTGACGGGACTTTGGCTTGCTGTGTCGCGGGCGTTGTGAATGCAGGAGGGTGAAAAGATTGATCGTCAGGCTCTGATGCACGAGGCTCTGACGGAGCAGCTGAAGGAGAGGCAGGAGCTGGAGCGCAAGCTCGCCCGCCTGACGAAGCAGATGGACCACTTTGAGCGGGCCAAGCGCGAGGAGGAGGTGCCGTTGCTGGAGGAGGCCTTCAAGATCCGCAAGGTGTGTGTGTGTGTGCCCCTTTCCTACCTACATGTCGTTTGCTTTTGAGCCTGTTTGATAGGCGCAGGCTGAGGTGGTATGCATGCTTGTGCTGATGTTATTGTTTCGGTGGTTGGGTGAAGGTGGAGGATGAGGTTTACCATAAGGAGCAACAGGCGGCTTACCTGGAGCAGCACAAGGCGTCTTGGGAGACGGACTTGCAGGAGAAGCAGCGGCTGGCCAAGATGCAGGAGGAGCGCAGCGCTTACACTCAGGCGATCATGGATCGTCGGGCTGAGGAGTTTGCGGCTCTGCAGGCAGCGCGTCGCCAGCGCATCGCTGAGATGAAGATTCAGCGGAGGGTTCGTTACCCACTCAACACCTAAGAATGCGCACGTCGTGCCATCTTATGCTCATGCACGATTGCAGGTTGTGTAGTGAGGAGGCTGATGTTGGTGTATGGGCGGCTGTTCGTGCGCAGACGGAGCGCGAGATGGAGCGCAGGCGTCGCTACGTGGCGCGGTGTCGCGAGGAGGAGGAGCAGCGGCTGTTGGCGGAGGCGGAGGAGCGGCTGGCGGCGGAGGAGGCGGCACGGCGAGCTGAGGAAGAGCAGCGGCGCTCGGAGGAGGCGGAGAAGCGCGCCAGGCTGGATGCCGTTGCCGCGAAGCAGCGAGAGCGCGAGGAGGAGATGGAGAGGCGCAAGGTGAGGCCCTTATTATTTGCAGCTCGCTTCTCATCATCTTATGTGAAGCACTCCAACCCTGACATCCCATCACTATCTGTCTCAAGGTTACTGTGCTCAACAATTTCTTGGGGTCTGGTAATGATGTGCCCAGCACTGTTCTTCAGAAGTACCCATTTCCCCGACCCAAATCGCCGCACTTTGTTTCTCATGTTTGTGAAGTAGTCAAAGTAACTGATACTCCCGCTCCAACTCTGTTTTGTCTAAGGTTAATGTGCCTGCAAGTTTCTTTTGGCTCTTATGATGATATGCCAAACAGGGTCTGCAGTATTCATTCCCCTACCTAACGCCTTCCCACGTTTTACCATTCCTCCCCGCATGTTCCCAGGCGGATGTTCGTGTGCAAATAAGTTTTTTTTAAACCATTTTTGGGGTTGGGGGCGGGGTTCTGGGGCTACTTGGTTATGTGATTCCTTTCTCATTCTTTGCTGAGATGGATGTTGGCCAATATAGATTTCAGACTGTTTGGGCTGACGGTGTTTTTTCTGAGTCGTTTTTGTGCGCGTGTGTGTGTGTGTGTGCGCGTTTTGTCGCAGGCGGAGGAGCGCGCGGCTGTACTCAACGCTGCACCCCCTGCCCGTGCCGCAGCCCCCGCCAGTCAGCCGGAGCGTGACTGGGGGCGCCGCGCACCGCCCACAGACGCTGCACCCGCGCCCGCGCGCAGCGGCGGCTACGTCCCCCCCTCCCGCCGCGGCGCCGCCCCCTCCGCTGGCGGCGCCCCTCCCCCGCGCGCAGACGCTCAAGACCGCTGGAGCCGCGGCCCGCGCGACGGCCCCCCTCCCCCTTCTGCCAGGGCAGCCGGAGCCGACGCGCCCCCGCGCGAAGGCGACCGTTGGGCCGGCGGCCCTCGTCGCGACGACCGCGACGCACGCGGTCCTCGTCGCGACGACAAGGGCGCTCCTCCCCCTGCCCGCGGTGGAGGCAGCAGGTGGTGAGAGCTGCACCCACAACCCTCTCTCTCCGAGTAGGTTGACAATATGTAGCTGCCTCGCGCGACTGCTGCTGTGCGTCGTGCCCCTTTATTTCTGCCGAGGGGCGTCTCGTGGAGGAAAAGGCAGCAGGTGGAGGCTGCCGTGCGTCCTTCGCTGTGCATGGACTGTGTCATGTCTGCGGTTGGGGCTGAATAGGTGTGTTTAACCTGAAACTAATGTTACACCTGATGGTCTGCAGCCTGTGCATGCTGAGCATGAATGGATGGGGTGCACTGGTAATGTTTTGGATGGCAGGTTGATGTTCAGGTTGATAATGAATTTGGAAATGTGGTAGGTTGACATGTTAACAATCCCACTGCTCAGCGCACACTCCATGCATTTATGTTGTGAGGTCGAAGTTTTGCGGCATTCCGCGGTTTTAGAAATGTGGCAGGTAGAAGTGTTTTCGCCGCCCCGCTGCGCAGCGCGGGCTCCTTAAAGATATGACGCCATTTATATCGCGGTTGATTTGCGAGAGAAGCGGAGTGCGACCATGAACAAAGCAAACAGCCATTATTCACTGGGCACAGACATGAGGAAAGTACGCATCCGCACAATCGCTCTATACAGCGTCTAGGGAAGTGCGACGTCGATTGGGTTTCCTATCGTTGCATTTTGGCATTGTGTGTGTCTCAGGGGCAGGCGGGTTGTGGAGTTTGCATTTGAAGTAGCATGTGTGGACTGATTTTCGGCACTTCGTCGCCATCGCCACTGTGTCGTTCAGTTACATCGATTTTATTGTCGAAGTGGGCCATGGCATTAGATTATGGGTAGGGACACTTGAGCCACCCAACTCCTTCAGAAATTGCGCCCGCGGTGTCCGCTGTCAGGGAGGGCTTGCACAGCGCCGCCCCTTGATACTGAATGAGGAAATGAGAAACCCTATTGCATTGATAGTGACGAGTTTTGCAAACGCCGGATGTGCCACGGAGCGGGCGGGGTGCTGGCTCTCAACTGCACGACAGTCCTCGCATCGTGGCCACGACATGATCGGAAGTGTTATTCTGGTATGCAGCCAATGTCAATCAGTCAATGAACACAAAGTAAGTATCTTGCTGTCGATCTGCTCTCTGTCTGTGTGTGTGTCGCGTTGTTTGCTCAATTGGTTGGGTGTCGGTATGGTGATGAGTGAAAGCAATGCTTTGTCTGATGTACCTATACGTTTGTTCGGTGTGCCTATTTTCCTGGTCGGGTGCGGGTTTATTCGTGCTCCTATATATGAATGCACCTCTTGCTCGGGCCCGAAACACGAGCAAGTAAAAGCGGAGTCAATACGTGCCGACCCCGCTGTGTTTAATCGTACCAGCTCCACGACACCTTGGGATCAGGGTTGACACCAATTTTGCGCATTTCGGCCCTCCGTTGTCTCAACGGCTCCAATTCACATGCGTGATGGGTGATACTACGGGTCGGTTGTGCAATTAATTCTCGGGCGGTACTCTTACGAAGGCCCGCGGCGGCCAAAAAGATGTTCAGGTTCTCTTCGGCGACGGGTACAGGTCCGAAAATAGCCCTCACACGCATTCTTTGCGCACTACACTGCCCAGACATCTGTTGCGACTCAAGATGCTCGACATAACCCGTCATTGATAAATTCGCCTTTGATGAGGTATGTTAAATTCGAAGCGAGTCGGGAGTGGACTCGTAGTATTGCTTCAGTATGTTGTTTATTCTTTATTTATTCATATTCAAGTCATCTATGCAATAGCTTTGTCGCCGGGCCCGAGGATCAATTGCTCGGAGAAATACGTGGGAGTAGCAAAAGCACTAGCAGCGACACAAACATGTACAGCTACCTGTAGTGTACTCTGAAGATCAACACTGTTTTGAATTTTTATCTGCTGTGCTTGTCATTTCGGGCATTGTTTGCAAACACAGCAGATAAATTTACGTCGCGGTGGGGGGAGCCTATTCAAAAAGGTTCCGTGCTCCAGCAGTGGGGCAACGTCTCGTGACGCTTTGTCCGCCGCTGTGGAGTGCGCTTTATCGTGCATCCTTCCATAACAAGACCGATAGTTTTGGCATCATATCCGGTTGATACACAAACGGCCATCACACGACGGAGAGCATTTTCGGCAATACATTTCGTCCGTGCGATTCTTTATTGGAAAAAATACCTCGTATACGACGTTGCCATTATCATCACTAGCAGCAATAACTCGGCTGATCATTTCGATATCATGCAGAGAGCTTCGGCTTCCAGGATAAAGAACAACAAGAGCGTCTTCGAGGTCTAGTTCGAGTCGGGCACTTGCTCGCATCGCTCGACATACCATCGCCATACCCTGTCATATCCGATGCCAACTAAGGCATCATCGAGCTTCGTTTCGTTCGCAACGTATTAATTAAAACACAAAATGCGCAGACACGCGCGAGCGTAACCGAGTCAAGCACCAAGTTACGGCGCCATCTTATTAGCGCTCCGACACCTGCGGCAGCTTCATAATCTCGATCACGGCCTCGGCGGGGCCGAGCTCGTTGCCCAACACCTGCGCGACCGCGGTCAGCACCGGTAACTGTACTTTATACTGTCTCGCGAGTGTCACAACTACACCCGCGGTCGCCACCCCCTCCGCCACCTGCGATGACGACGCCAGTATGTCCTCCAGGCTCTCCCCCTTCCCCAGCCGTCGACCCACGCTACGATTGCGAGACAGATCGACGTAGCAGGTGAGCATTATGTCGCCGAGGCCGGAAAGTCCGCTGATGGTGGTCGGCTTGGCGCCCATTCGCTCCGCCAACCAACGAATCTCCGCGCAGCCCTGTACCACCAGCGCCGCCATCGCGTTGTGGCCCAACCCCATCCCGTCCACGATACCCGCCGCGATGGCCAGCACGTTCTTCAGCGCGCCGCAGATCTCGACGCCCACCACATCGTCTGTTGTGTTGATGCGCACGTAGTCGCACGCCATCAGTTGCTGCACCTTCGCCGCGAGCCGACCGTCCTGCGAGCAGCAGCACACGCAAGGAGAGGGTTACTATTATTCAACGCTAACGAACTGAATAAACATCTGAAACCATTGTTATATAAAAAACATCTCGATTACTGATAATAATTCAATATAAGTTTAATATTTCTATATCAATGATGATGATGAAATAACTGCCTGTTGTTACAAGATGATAAGACTGTGTCGAAATGATGCAACAATAGAAATACATACACAACAATTTCAAGTCAATCTGAGAATATCGAGTAATGAAGACGTCAAGACATTCGCATTGCTTCGTCAATGAGGCAAAAAAATAGACATGAGCTCTCCCTATATTTCAAACATTATCGTTTGGAGATTGACGCACTAAATATGACTTTTCATAGATTGGATGTGTACAATAAAATCGAAATTACGGTCGCAAGGTCTGAATGGAACGTAATCTAAAAGTAACCATAAAAAAAAATGGCACAATTTAATAAATCCTATTCAAAATAGTTTTGTACCATCATAAAAATAAAGCATTGCAAGCAATATTGTTGCATATTAATCTGAATGAAATGGAGTTAAAGATATTAATTTTTTTAAAGCCCTACAACCCTAAACAAACAATATCGTAACTTAAAAACATAAATCGCAGCCACAAAACGAAACTAAAAACAACATAACGAACTTAAAAATGACAGGACATCAGTGACATAACAAATCAGCGCTAAAACGATTCCGAACTTGACTGCGGCAAAGCAAATAGAAACGCAGTTAGTGCAAAATTTCCTTTAAATGACACAAGAAACAAAATCCAATCAACGAAAGGACAAACGACAAAAAATGTAGTGAGAACAAATCAAAAAATGCAATTCAGAAACAAATAAAATGAAAAGAAAGTCACACATACACACATACATGCACACACACACACACGCGCGCGCTCACGCACACACATTAACACACACACACACACAAATTGATGCGGCTACAGTGAGGGGGGACTGCGCACCCTGGAGGCGGCCACCAGTCCTGTGGGCCGCTGCTCCATGACCTCCTGCGCAAAGGAGGGGCCGGAGAGGAAGCAGGTGGGCTGTTTGGGGCTCAGCACGTCTGCCAGGATCTGAGCCATCGTCTCCCCCGTGCCGAGCTCCAACCCTTTGGAGACGCTGATGATGGGGAGGGTGGGCTTGATGAGGTGGCTGACTTGGGAGAGGAAGCGGCGGGAGTGTTGGCAGGGGACGGCGAGCAGCGCAAACTGTGCGCCCACGATCGCCTCCTCCGCGTCCAAAGTGGCGCGCAGGTTGGGCGGCAACTCGTACTCCTGCGCCACACCCACCGGGTGAGCAGCCCACCGCGGTATGTGCACAAGTCCATCCATCGAGTCGAGAGCTGCCGAGTGGGATGTGGGTATGGCGCCGACTTACGCTTGCAACTGTGCATATCAGGCTAACTAGCGGAGTATCGACAGTTACAATGATGTTCACTACCATGCATGCCATGGGTTCACGGAATGTAGTGCAATCGTTTCTCTGGTGTCGTGTAGCACATGATGTTGTCTGCATGTGGTGTTGAACACAAACCTATTTTCTGTGTCATGAGAATCTATAATGTCGTTAGTAACCGAAACGCAAGACGCCATCCACCCCCGCATGCTGTCCACACAGTATCTGTACACCTAAGTGTGTGTGTGTGTGTGTGTGGAAGAGAGAAAAAAGAAATAGGAAGACTCCTTTGTTTGCGACAGTGGGGAGCAACGGCGTTAACGCTTAGAGCAAGGGAAGACTAACGAGACTCTTCCGCCACACTTACCAGTGAGCAGCCGACCACCACTATCACTCCCACCCACGCCACCGCACAGTCCACAAAACACCCCAGACACAAACACTCTCACACTCTCGCCCCCTAAGACAGCACCCAACCGCACTGTGTGCGCTGCATGCACAGCCCATTCATTGCTCAGACTAATGTGCCCCCAACCCTTCCCCCCTTTCCATTCGTTTCTCAACCCCCTTGAACAAACGGTATATCGCACTGTTCATGCTGCCTATATCGCTGAGGTATTAGGGTTCAGGTACCCCGCCTCTCCACGCCATCCCTTCCTTTCAAGCAAATCCAATTGCTCAAACCAAAAGCCACCTTGCACCCCCCAATTCTCGTCCTCGCTCCTATTGATCAACGAGCCCCAATAAACGTATCCTTCCAAAACACCCACACACGGACACACTTATGAAAGGGACAAATCCACGCACAGTCACACTCGTGTGCAAAGATTAGTTCGCATTGCCTAGCCCACACACCCCCGTCACCCGAATCCAACGCATTGCTCCATGCGCTGATCCTCACGATCACCCCAAACAAAAATACACGCAAGCACACACACACACACACACACACACACACACACACGCGCGAAGTTACACACGCACACTCATATACACACTCAAACTAACACAAACGTACTCTCATACCAACAAGCACATTCACACACACACACACACACACACACACACACACACACACACACACACACACACACACAAGTATCACACACAAATAAACACGCACACCCTCGCACCAAAACACACAGTCACCCCCCACCCACCCCCTCGCACACACACACATCAACTCACATAGGGTCACACACATTCCCGCTCAAAGCCAGTTCATACACATGTACTGAGTGCTCACAAACCCCAGTAGATCGCTATTCTCCTACATAATCCCCATAATATCTCCAGCATAAGACACCGCTTCCTAACTTTAAAACACTACTCGCAAGAATGAAGTCACCCTGTCTCAAATTAGCATATTCCCAGACCATCGAGCCCCCTTTCCTCTTTCTCCCTCCTTCATCAACATTATTGCCCCCTTCCTAAGCCCCCACCTCCCCGTTGGGCTCACCCGCGCACCCACCTTGAGATACTTCGAGTTGCGGTGCGTTGTGTTGATGTCATCGCACACTTTCTGGTCCCGGATGAGGAGCACCACGTCCAGGCTGGCTTTCCTGTGCGCGAGGGTGCTGGCCAGCGCGGTCCCAAAGCTCCCGCCCCCAAACACCACCACCTTGTGCGTCGCATCCAACACATTCTTCTCCGCATGGCCGCGCTCGCGCAGCATCCTCGACCACCGCGTCAGCGACTGCCAGGCCTCCGAGATGCGGTTACGCTCGCTGTCGGGGTACAGCGTGCTACCCACGCTCACAGGCCTCGCATTGCTCTTGGAGGGTTGGGCCACGGGTGCGGCGACGGAGGGCGAGCTGGCGGCGGTGCTGGATGCGTTCCCGCGTGGCCCGCTCGTGCTGGCCGCGGCAACGCAGCAGCTCCGTTGGATGCGCTGAGGGGTGGCGGCATTGTGGGATTGGAGCAGGAGGAGAGCCCTCTGTGGAGTCCTCACACACGCTGATGAGGGAGAACGAGGGGCGCTGGGGAGCTTTGCTGACATTCGCATTGTGGACGTCGGCATTGCGAGCAGCGCGACTTGTGTGTGTGTGTGTGTGTGTGTGTGTGTGTGTGTGTGTGTGTGTGTGTGAATGCTCGCTCACCCAAACCTGCGCTGCGCCCTGCTGTCACGGAACACCCCTTTCTTGGCTGGGATGGATGGAACAGCGGTGGAGAGAAACCTCAGCCTGGACAGTAGAAACAGAGGGCAGCTGCTTAGCGACAATGCCCAGTCACGATAGTGTCTCTCTCGCAATTCAGTGCCGTACGCTATTCACAGTAAAATGCTAGATAAGTAAGGGTATTCCGCATGCTCTTGGCGATACAGTTTGAGCATTAGAAACATGTGACAGCTCATAGATTTATGTGTATGTGCGCGTGTATATGTGTGTGACTATGTGTCAGAGTTTGTGAGCGTGTAAGAGTGCGTGTTTGTGTGTGTGTGTGTGTGTGTGTGTGTGTGTGTGTGTGTGTGTGAGCCTCCCATGGATCTGTGTGTATGTGCGTATGTGTGACTGTGTGCTTGTGTGTGTATGTGTGTATGTGTGTGCGTGTATGTATGTGTGTATGTGTGTGAGAGAGAGCGCACGCATGTCTGTTTATTGTGACTTTGTGCTTGTCTATTGTGTGTGAGTAAGTATGTGCATGTGTATGTATGTATATTTTTTCGTGATTTTGTGCGAGTGTGTGTGAGTGTGTGTGTGTGTGTGTGTGTAAGTGAGTGAGCGTGTGTGTGTGTGTGTGTGTGTGTGTGTGTGTGTGTGTGTGTGTGTGTGTGTGTGTGTGTATTTGTGGGGACGAAGAAAAAAAACAGACATTTGAGAGTTTTAAAAATATCAACTTGATGAAGCCGAAAAGTTGGAGACGAACAGCGGACGCAGCAACTGCGCGTCAGCTTTGGTTGAGTCTCGAATCGGTCGTGAGGTTATCGTAAACATCTACACTAGCCTGACATTTTCTGTGGCAGCTGGTGAGTTGAGCACGCAGGAGTCAGGAGGCGGTCGTTGCGCTGTTTCGTTTGCGATCTAAAATAATACTTTCTCAAACGACAGTCGACCGCGCATTGAGATGATGACCCGCCTGCCGAACGCCAGCACGGTGCCCGCTACAGGCGCATTACATAATGGGTTGCCGTGATCTAAAATAGTTCAGAGGCGAATAGATAGCCGCTTCGACTGATCATTCTCATGGCACGGCGACGACGTCCTTTGACCCGCCGTCGACGATAATAGGATATCAATACGATAAAATGCAAATAACAATAAATAAAGGGATGGGTACGGCAGCGACAGTATATAAGGCTGCGCAGCGGAGGGTACGAAAGGGTGCAGTGCCATCTGGCGCCGAGCTTTAGCTCACCTGCCCACCAAGACTCCTCTACCTCGTATGGCGTTAGGAGTTTCGAAGGTACGCTGACGAGAGGGGGTTGGTGGACGGGGAGGGAGGGTTCCACCGCCGTCGGGAAGGAACGAGGCCGAATAATGCCAAATTGGCTTATCTGTTATTATTGGCTCACCTGGGCGGCGGCGGGTGGTACTGCTACCTGGCAACGCTGACGTGTCAGTCAAAGAGCATAACTTTTTATTACAGACAATATTGATGGAGGAACGTATAATAAGCGAATTTTCTTACAAGAAAAAGCAGTGGAGGCCACCAAGCGGAAAGAAGACGAAAAGAGGGAAAAACCTAAGCCCGAGGAGCAGCAAAGCATGCCACAGCATCAGCACTGCCCTCCTGTAAAGCGTCGCGGACATAGGAACCCAAAGTACCATGAAGATCAGTAGAAAGACGTTGCATGAATTCTCGCCTCACATCCCCCAAAAAACGCCGAAAAGGAACACAAGTAGTTCGATGTACGACATGTTGCATACGAGCATAATTGTCAGAGCGCAAAGAGCGAGAGTCAGCAATATCCATGCCGGGGAAGCGATGAACTGCTACCAAAATAGCAAGGCGGTCAACCAACTCAACCGCCATAGGCGCCACCTAGCCCCCATCCTCTAGAGCGAAGGGATAGTAGTAATGGACCGACTGAACCGAAGGCGTGCCAAGCAAAGCGAAAGTCCGCAAGTCCGCATCGAGTTTGCATTGCTGAACTCCCAAAGCAAGACTGCCCGGGAGTGGGAGACGAGCACACCTATGATAGAAGTACATAACAATATACCCGTAACGGACACACATACCCGTGAGCGGATGGACGATGACAATGAGTTATAACCGTTTTTTAACGAAAACTATAATGTGAAACACCAAGCCAAAGGAGCAATGAGGGGAAAACCTTACATGCCTTTAGCAATTGGGAGTCATTATGCCAAATATGACAGCTTGCTTACATTTTGGATAAACATGCACTAAAACACGTATTTATTAAGGTGTTATTTCTATTTAACGCTTGATTAGGGAAGGGAGGGTGGGTTGCGCGAGCCGATTGGGCGAGCGCGAAGGCAGAAGGTGGTTGCTACTAGCTTGAGGAGCTGCTTTAGAGATTAAGCAGGTGGGCGTCCGCCGCGGACAATTTATTGCGCTTGTGACGCTTTGTCTCCGCGCGTTGCCTTTGGCGGACTGAACATGGTACGCTATTAACCATTAAACCACAATATTTACCAATATGAGAATTTAGCGACTTGGAGTTAGATTATGCCATCTAGTAACGGCCGAAGTTCGACGTAGGCTATTGAGCCGGGGGTGTGGCGACTAGCCAGCCTAAGAACATCCAGACAACCGGTGTTGCGCTCATGGCAGGGTCGATATACTTGCCAGTGACGATGTTGCTTGTTTTCGACCAACCTCCCATGTAGTGAATCTTGGTGAGGGGTGCGCCGATGTATGCGGCGGCGGACGCCGCGCCCTTCCGTAGGCTATGCGGTGTCCATTTGAATTGCGAGGGGGGGGGGGGGGGGGGGTTAACGCGCCAGTGGCGATGCACGCCTCTCGAATCCACTCGTCAGTGATTGTCTATGCAGTCCACGCGTGCGGTGTCTCTTCGCGTGTGATGGGCCATAAGGTTGCGGGCTCGGGTCCATTAGTGAGTTGGGTGCATTAGGTGGTGCGTCCAATTGTAAACGCCTCCATGAGGTCCGCTAGTAGCGGATTCTAGCGGTATTGCGGCAATCGGGAGTAGAAGTAGCGGCTTGTTGGCCGCGGTCTTGCGTTGACCTCCCTTTGCCTTTCGTACGAATAAAAGAAGGTTACCGCCTGTTCTGTCGACAAGGATGTCGTCCATGCGGCAGCGTATCCCTGTTTCCGCGTGGCAAAAATTACAGTAGTTAGTGCATATTGCGAGAATTGCGTGGAAGGTCTTGATGTGTACGAGGGTGTCAGGTTGATATGTTTTCGCGCGGTAGTGCCGGTGGGTGAATTGTAGCATTTGTTGTACATGGGTGTTGGGATTGGTACGCGAATGTGGGGGTCGGTGATGGGTTGTTGTTGCATGGCGAGTCCCCGACGTCCATCCATTATAAGTTGTCCTAGCGCCACTAGCTCACTAAGGTGATCTCGATTTAATTTGTTCATCGCTTAGAAGTAGGGTTGAAGGCTATTGGCCGCGACGGTTCGAGCTCGAGCGAGCCATGTTGTAAAGCGCAACATGTCGGCCGTGGTAGCCTGCGGCGGGTGAGGCGAGTCGCACGGCCTTCAACTCCTTCCATGTGATGTGATGCTATTGATCTCCCGTTGACTAGAAACCTCGTGCTTCCAGTTGTTCGTTTAGCACCGACCCCATGTCGGAATCTGAGTTGTCGCATTGTAGATAGGCGGTCTCGATTGCGGAGAAGGTGGAGCGGCCGTTGTTGGCGGAGGGGACTTGCGTCAATCACTGAAGGTCTCGTTTCACTTTACAGATGAGTTTCACCCATCCCCCCCCCCCCCCCCCCGTTCGTGTAACGAGGACGTCGTGCAGTTCAAGGAGGAAGAAGCGAGCCGCCGGGATGGCAAGGTAGAGGTACTATGCTTTTCCGGTGAGTACTGCGAGTTGTCGGGCTTGTATCCAACGGGCGCCTCGTGAGAAGTGTTGCAATAGAGTCCGGGAGAGGGTAGCAATGGCGTGTAGTTCCGAAGAAAGGGCTCGGAAGGTAGAGGTTGCAGTGTCGATCAAAAGGTCGAGGTGCTCGCAGATTTGTGTAGGCTCCCAGTGGCCCTTCTTGGCGTTGCGTAGGGACGCGTCGTGGGGGTGTAGTAGAACAACATCTTTGATGTCGGCACAAAAATAAGAAGTCGTCCATTTACGGGAGTAATCGGGCGCCTCTCCATCGCGACTTTGCAGGTAGCGTCGGGAGGGTCTTAGTCGCGTGGGCTGTTGGTTCGTAGACATGCGGGGGGTGTGCCCGGTAGAGTTGGGCAGCGGCTCGCGAAAGTGTCGGATGGCAAAAATATTAGCTGTTGTACTTCTAACCCATCGGTAGACCAGCTAGTCGGTACAGCGTGCCACGATGATTTACCGTAAAGAATTCGTTGTCCTCTTCCCGTAAGCCTAGTGTGTAGTAGCCGTCAGTGAGGTCGAAGGAGAACATCCATTCGCCGGCGCGCGTCAGGTTTTTGAGGAGCTTGAGTGTCTCGTAAGTTAGTTTGTGTTGTTTGCAATACTTGGACAGAGGGCGTAAGTCGATAATGAGCCGCCATTTGTTTTCACCTGGTTTCGGGACTAGAAACATTATGAAAACCCATATTAGATGCAATGTCCGGGCTCCGAGGCGCTTGACTGCGGGAATCGTGGAAGCTCAGAGTCCATGAAGTCGAGCTGCTGCTATGTTGCGTCGAACATGGAGGTGCCGCTTTTGAAAGTCGGGGGCCGACGGCCGCCGATGAAAGGTATGTGAACCCCTCGACAAATCCAATCTAGAACTTATTCACTCGCGTCTAATCGTTTCCACTCGGACGCTCGATTCCGCACGCGGTTCAAACGGTCGTTGCATGACGTGGCGCGGCGGGTCACGTCATACCCCAAGCCTTATCGGTGTTCTTGGGCTTCGAGTCTTTGGTGTCGGCAGTGTCTCTCGGTGGTGGCTTGGGCATGGGCTGGGGTCTTGGGGTTGGGTCAGGGCGGTAAGGGGTCGGACGGTCGGGGGCATGTCGGTCCGGTGTCTTGCGTGCGAAGGCAGCTCCAGCGGCGGCTTTGGCGCTAGCGAATAGGGACCACTCGAGCGTCTTGTCGATGAAGGCACGGAATAGGTTGTCGTACTCGGAGGAGGCAACATCCGGTCGCGGTTCAAGTAAACGCTCCTAGGCGATTTCCGCGAGAACGCGGTCCGAATCGCTCGTCTCCCATCCGCCCTAGGTGTGTCGGATGTGGGATACCCGCACATGGGCGGCCTCCTCGAGCGCGCTGTGGGTGTGGTTGCTTTGACGCATGGTGACGACCGTTGTTTTGAATTCCGGTGAGACCTTGGGGTAATTAAGAATGTCTTCCATAGCTAATATGCTCCCCGTGTTGACGCAAACGGCGTAGGAAGCGTGACATGCCATGGCGCGGTATTTTTCGAGCGTGGTGTTGTGCCGGCGGGCGGAGAGGTGGCGGTAGGTGTCACATGTAAGCTTTCAGATTTGTGGGCCGTCGAGATGTCGGGGGGGTAGCCCGAGGTATGGAGCAATGTAGGGTCTTCATAATTCCGTGTCGATGTGGTAGTCCTCATTTGGCAGTGTTGCTAGGGTTACCGTCGTCACTGAGGCTGAGGCTAGGGGTCGCACGGTAGGGGTAGTCGAGGGTCGCTCGGTCGACAGTTTTGCGTGACGGGCGTCGTGCTCCATAATTCTACCCTTCGGTGTGTCGTCTCCGCAGACGGGACTTGCGAGATGTGTGCCTACTTGTTTTGCTACTTGTAGTTGAGTGATGAGGGTCGAGCTAAGCGTGGCCGTTAGTTCGGTAGTGGCTTGTTGGAAACCGTCTGTTCAAGCGCTCTTCTGATGCTGTTGCGTTCACGTTGCTCTAGTTGTTTGAATTATAAAGATGTAACAAATCTTGGCGCATCGCGAATTTCGTCTACGACTTGTCTATCTATAGCCATCGTGTCAAAGCACGGTAAAGAGTCTCGGTTGTGTTAGACGCAGCCGAGTATAAGTGGTCACCTTGCGCAGCTACGAAAGCTGAGATACCTTTGCGCGAGCCGATTGTGCGAGCGCAAAGCCGGAAGGTGGCTGCTACCATAGTACCACCTAGAGGAGCTGCTATAGAGGTAGAGCAAGTGGGTGTCCGCCGCGGACAGTTAAATGCGCTTGTGACGCTTTGTCGCCGCGCGTTGCCTTTCGCGGACTCAAGATGGTACGCTAACTAACCGTTATACCCCCAATATTTACCAATATAAGAATTAGCCCGAGGAACTGGTTTTTTCCTCCTGT
Organism: Tetraselmis chui; assembly: GCA_026401115.1. Lineage (NCBI taxonomy): Eukaryota > Viridiplantae > Chlorophyta > Chlorodendrophyceae > Chlorodendrales > Chlorodendraceae > Tetraselmis > Tetraselmis chui. The sequence continues at coordinate 226,607 of JAPMLY010000310.1, forward strand.
CTTCTTTTTGCTTGGTGGTCTCCGCTGCTTTTACTTGTAAAAATGTTTACTTGACTGGAAGCAATGCCAAAGCATCAGACTTATATGAAATTTGATTACAAGAAGAACGATATGATGATGATGATATGATATATCCTGAGAAGTATCGCTTGATGGAATTAAACAGCTTAACATCTCATCTTTCGCGGATGGTGGCAAAGTTTACCTAAGAACCGGCCTTAAAATATATATCCCGGTTGCGCAAAAAAAAACGGCATTAAACTGTGTACATGTAAGAGACAACATTATGATGATATTATGCATGAATTTATATTCTACAATGCCTTCATGTCCCTCGAATTGGTTACAAGAAGAACAAGATTGAGCACGGACAGGGAAAATGGGAGGGGAAACTTCCTGTCCCTTTTTTGTTTACAAGAAGAACCAGATGAGCACGGACAGGGAAAGTGGGAGGGGAAACTTCCTGTCCCTCGAGCTTAAGGATTAGATTTTTTCCGTCTTTCTTTTTTTCGCTTCGTGGCCTCCACTGCTGTTTCTTGTAAGAAAGTTTAAAATATACTCTACAACGAATATGACTGATACTGTACCGCACCTTCATCCGTCGTCGCGCCGACTTGTACTGGTACCTGTACCGTCCTAATTCATCACCGTGAAGGCAGGAGCGGATACAGTACCCGTACCTGTAGTTGCGAGCCCGCTTGTCGACGAGGAAATGCCGACCACCGACTGCCATCAGCACAAAGCGTCCACTACACGTTTTCATTCACTCACAGCGGCACCGTGTTCTTGACGACAGTAAACACAGGCAGTGAGTTGGGCACATTGCATCCCTATCTGCTGTTTCCATCTGCCCACACGGGCGAAAGCAGTGCTACGCGAGGTCGAGCTCTACTGGCTTGCCCGTATAATAAGTGAGCAGTACAGGTAGTCGGGAAGCCGCGGCCTCCGCCAGCGAGGATACGTCTCTCAGTCGTTTTACGCTGCTTCGTCCCGGACAACACCTCACGCGCCGTCGCACTGCACGCTGTGATAACCGGGACAAGCTACGATTATCCGGAAGACTTTCGTTCTGGTCTACTCAGAGGAACCGAGCTGTTGCCAAACTCGCGGGCTGCTTTGCTGTCGGGAGTGTTGAAAGTCGTGTGAGCGGCGGGCGGAGGGGCCGCGCGGGTGGGAAATATGGGCTGCTGCGGTGGCGAGGCGGAAGTGTCGCCGACAGATAATGAAGAGGTGACTAGTCACGTCCCTCACCAGACCACCGAAGCCGCTAAGTCCGGCCATCTATAGATACGCGACGCAAAACTCGCCTGCCGCGTAGTTGTTGTTGCCGAAGTATCGGCACTACCAGAAGTAGATGCAGCCACTTTTTGCTATGCACACTTTTCCTAACAGCATGTTTGATACGCGTCTCCCAGTTTGTGACGCCGTTCGAGAAGAGGAAATGCCGAGATGTGTTTTGGCTGCTTTGCTTCATTATATTTTGGGTAGGCATGCTGTTTGTGGGGGGCTACGCCATAATCAACGGTACGCCCACACAAAAAACTCATCCCTCGTGCAATGTTAACAAGCCTAGCTCACCCTTTTATCAGTTCTTCATAGTCGTCGAACCGGCCGGCATGCCTTGATTGGCGTGCTCATGCATGCATGCATGCAGGTAACTCTGCGAAGCTGCTGTACGGCATTGACGCCATGGGGAACATTTGCGGCTCAGTGAACGACTTCAACGGGACAGAGCTCGATCTGACGGGCGCCAAAAAGCTGTACTTTCTCGACCCCTTTGAGGTGCGTCTTTAAGGCGCAGCTGTCTCGCATACACAGAGCACATGAGGCACTGCTCTGACTCACGCCACACCTGCGCAGATGATGGAGCTGGACTTGACGCAGATCCCTTTCGCAAAGTCGGTCTGCCTCCCTTCCTGCCCCTCCTCTGACAGCCTCTGCGACTTCAACGGTAGCGACGCGTGCGAGGCGCCCACTCACTTTCGGTGTCCCTACTACGCTTCGCAAACGGAGCGGGTGCCGTATTTGGGGCACTATGACCTCTACCACGACCTCCCTAACATTCCCGACAATACCACCCACCCAGCTGACACCAACGCAATGTATTACGCAGAGCTGGCGGGCACCAACCTCACAGAGTGTGAGCTTCCTGAGGGTGGTGATGAGTTAGAGCTGTTGGACGATGTGAGGGGCGGCAATGTAAGCGATGGGGGGGCGCACTGTGGACAGGTGTTCCAGGCCACCTCCAAGCTCCCCAACCAGGGGCCCTGCTTCCCTGTGTTCTCCAGGACGGTGGACTTTATGAACCGCTGCATCCCGGACATGGGTGCGCTGTTGGATGCGGTTCCGGGCATGAGCGAGGATAGCAACAACGTGGGTGATGCGCTGAGCGAGTCCACTGCCGTGATGCAGCGCTATTTCAATGACCTTGAACGCGGCATCGGCATCGTCCTCCTCTGCGGCCTCCTCCTCGCCATGGTCGCCTCCCTGGTCTGGATGTTTGTTCTGCGTTTCTTTGCGGGCGTCATGGCCTGGGTGGCCGTCATCCTGGCCAACCTCATCGCCTTAGCGGTCTGCGTCCTTTGCTTTCAGAAGGCTGGCCTCCTCGGCAAGGCTGGGGCAGCGGGTGAGGTGAGTGAAGTGCCTCATACCTCCCTTCGCCCCCCATTCACTTGTTTTTCGTCACCCACTGAAGTATACGCCTTTTCCTTGCTTGAGTACAGTTTTTCACGGACGCGTGGGAGGCAGCCAACATGCCGGATGAGCTGAGCCCAGTCACAAAGGACAAAGAGGTGTGGCAAGTGATTGCGTGGGTCTCCCTCGCCCTCTTCCTGCTCCTCCTCCTCTTCACCATTATCATGATCCGCCGCATCAAGATCGCCGTGGCGTGCCTCAAGGTAACCGCCCACTCCAGCACCCTCCTCCCCCCACACTCAGAAGCCCTCACTGTCCTATCCCTGCCCTAAACCCTAAAAAACCTGTGCTGACAGGTCGCCAGTCAGGCCATCGCCACGATGCCCATGATCATGTTCTTCCCCATCATCCCCTTCGTATCGCTGGTGCTGCTGATGGCGTATTGGGTAGTGGTGGCTGCGATGCTGTACAGCGTGGGCGACATCGAAAAGGTGTCGCGCTCGCAGGCCGTCCCGTACAACTTGCCATCCGGATTTGAAAGTCTACAGCTGGACGCGCCCAGCGAGTTCAGTCAGCATCCCGTCTCCGAGATGTCCGACCTCGAGTGCTACCACTCCCCGTACTGCGGCTTTCAGGTGGAGTGGAACGACACATTTTGGTACATGGGACTGTACCACCTCTTTGGCCTCCTCTGGACTGTCCAGTTCATAGTTGGCTACGGTTATGTTACGCTCGCGGGCGCGATCGGGCATTATTATTGGTACCGTGGCGATAGCAAGCTGATGCCCAAGCGCCCCGTATTCAGGGCAATGTACAATGCGGCGCGTTACCACCTTGGCAGTATCGCGCTGGGCTCCTTGATATTGGCAGTCATCCAGTTCATCCGACTGATCCTACAGTATATCGACAAAAGGACAAGACAGCTGCAGGACACCAGTCTTGTGCTCAAGTGGTGCATGTGCTGCGTGAAGTGCTGTATGTGGTGCTTGGAAAAAATCGTCAAGTACATCAACCGCAACGCGTACATTATGATGGCGATCAAGGGAACCAGCTACTGCACCTCCGCCGGCCGTGCGGTCGCTCTCATCATCAGTAATGCGCTCCGCCTGCTGGCAGTTAGCATTGTGGGCGATATGCTCATCTTCCTTGGCAAGCTGTGCGTTGTGGGTGGCTGCGGTGTGGCCGCATTCTTTTTTGCCGATTCGGAACTGTACACCAACCCCGAAAAGCATCCGGGCACTTTCCTCAGCTCCCCCGTTGCGCCAATCGTCCTCACCGTCATCATCGCGTACATCTGTGCCTCCGTCTTTTTCCAAGTTTACGAAATGGCGGTGGACACCATTTTGCTCTGCTTCTGCGAGGATTGCGACGTGAACGGCGACGAGCCCAAGTTTGCGCCCCCGTTGCTATTGAAGTCGATCGGACAAAAGCCGCACGCGCCCTCAGGTCAGACCGGACAGTTCATCGCCTCTACCCGCTGACCTGACATCGCTTTCATGAGCCCTCCATCTGGAATGAGAGTCGAATGCGACCTGCATCAACTGCTCTTACCTTTTTTTCTTGTCCTACGCTGTGTTCTGACGTCACACAGAGGCAAAGAGGGCGGAAAATAGTAAGACGCAAGACCAACCCGGCTCTGCCGCTCTCCCATTGGTGGCTTGAGTCAAATACCCTTTGTCCGTATTGGTCTGTTGGATGCCCGAGTCAGTTTTCGTCCGACAAGTGTGATGCCGCCGATGACCGTAGCCTAGCATGTATTAGCACGGGACACGCAAGCTCAGCAGAAATGTTGTCGAGCGTCGGGATTAAGGGTCACCACAACACTTGGCTATAAGGTTATGAGCTTTGTGGACTGTCGGGTGTTGTCCAGCACCTCGTTAATTCGGCGATGATAGTTTTCAATGCATCCGACATAAATCAAGAATTAATATTTTAATTTATATTAGAAAGAAAGCACTATATAATTGGCCAACATCCGCGAGAGATGGCTTTTGTTGGTTGTAATGGAATTCAATATAGCCAAGAAGTGAAGAAGTTGAAAATGGGTGCGCAACTCCCAGGCAACCTTGCATTGGGAGCTCACCATGGCAAACTCGATACGGACCTCCGCACTTCCGCTTTGCTAGGCACGCCTTCGGTTAAGTCGGTCCATGACTACTACCCCTTCGCTATGGAGGATAAGGGCCGGCGGTTGGCGCCTATGGCGTATGAGTTGGTTGATCGCCTGGCTATTTTGGTGGCAATTTATCGCTTCCCTGGCATGGGTGCTGCTGACTCTCGTTTATTGCGTACTCATAGTTATTATGTCCGCATGCAACTTTTCGTTCGTCGATCTACTTTTGTTTGCTTTCGATGTTGTTGGGGGGATCTGCGGCGAGAATTCATGCAACGTCTGTCTACTGCTCTTCATGGTTCTTTGGCGGGTTCCTATCTTTGCGACGCTTTGCATGAGGGCAGTGATGATGTTGCGGCATGCCTTTCCGTTCCTCGGGTTTAGGCCGTTGGGGTTTTTCATCCTTGCTCCTTTTTGCTTGCTGGTTTCCACTGCCTTTTCTTGAAATAACATTTTTCAAAAATATGCGCAAAGAAGCATATGCCCGCGGAGGAGGGAGAGGCAAGCAACGGCATTTCTTCCTTTACCGTAGCATTGTGCAATAGTGATTGCAATGTGAGCCCTCGGAGCAGCGCTCATCAATCAGCGGAAAGAACCCTTCAATTCATACATGCTTATTTATGTGTGCTTCGTAAAAAAATGTATGTAATAGCGAAATCGTTTGCGTGCACAGCAAATTCGATTACTACAACACGAAATCGATGATTTAATGGCATATGGGCGTATGAGAATATGGGCGGCAGATCGCATTGCTCATATTGATCCCATCAATCAATGAATATATATATCACTTCATTGTTGGGAAGTGAAATAGTGATAGGTTCATCCCCCTCCTCCTCGGGGGCGCCTTCGTTGCGTCCCATGCCTTCACATGCGTCCTCTCCCTTCCTCTAGCAAGGGGATTGGCTTTCTTCTTTCTCCTTTGTCTGGCGGTGCTCCCCCGGCCTTATTGTGCCCGGTCAACGGGCCGTTGACCGGCCTCCGAATGCTCCCCCGGCTCTATCTCTCCGTGTCCGCCCATGTTCCCCCCCCCCTTTGCTCTGCCAACGTCCTCTACCACCCCCGGCTGTGGGTATACCGCATGGCGTGTGATATTGTCCGTGCGTTGACTACATGATGTCATCCCCATGTCTCCCTTGCCGACCTCCATGCCGTCCGGCGCTCTTGTTTCCCGCTCCCACGTTGCCCGCCATATATGCCCTTTACCTGGTCCCCCCCCCTACGCTCACGGGTCATGGGCCTCCGTCGTCCGCGTTGTGTGTGCGTCTAATGCTGCTCTATCCCTTATGAGACGTCCCGGGCGGGGTGGTGTGCGTGGTGCCGGCGGTGTGCGTAGGACTTGTGCTAGCGCTAGTACTTGTGATGTGTGTGGTGCCGGTGGTGTGCGTTTGGCTGGTGCTAGGGCTGGTAGTGGTGCTATTGCCGGTGGTGAGCGTGGTGCTCGACTAATGGTGGCGTACGTCCAACTGGTGCAACAACTCCTAGAGGTGCTCGTGGTGTGCCTGGCGCCTGTGGTGCGCGTGTGATTGGTGCTGCTATTGCTGGTGCGAGTGGTGATGGTCCTAGGGGAGCGCGTATAGTTGTTGATACTTTCCTAGTGGTGTTAGCGGTGTACGTCTAGCTGGTAATTTTGCTATTGGAGGTGTTCGAGGTGTGCGTGGTGTTGGTGTTGCGTGTCCAGTTGATGTTGCTACTCTTGGAGGTGCTCGTGGTGTGCGTGGTGCTGGTGATGCGCGTTTGGTTGTTGATGCTGTTGGATGTGCTTGTGGTGTACGTCTAGATAGTGATGATGTTGTTGGCAATGATGGTGGTGTGCGCGGTGCTGGTGGTGCGCGAGGTGATGGTGCTTGGGGTGTGAGTGGTGTTGGGGTTGCGCGCATGGCTTTTGTTGTTGATGCACATGGAGGGGCTGGTGGTATATGTCTAGATGATGTTGGGGGCATTGGAGGTGTTGATGGTGTGCGCGGTGCTGGTGGAGCGCGTGCGAGTAGTGCCAGTACAAAGTGGTGTGTGGGGTGCCGGTGTTGTGGATATGCGTGTGGCTGCCGCTCATGCTCCGGTGATGGCGGTGTACGTTTATCTAGTGTTTGTATTGGAGGGGTGGGTAGCGTTGGGGGAGTACTTACGGCTTGTGCGGTTGCTTATGGTGTAAGTGGTGTTGGTCCTAGTGCTTGTGGTGTGCGTGGCATCGGTAGTGTGCGTGGGGCTACTATTGTGCGGGAGACATTGCCACATGTCCGGGTGCCCGACGCGAAGTGCATCGGCGCTAGGGGAGCCCCTTCACGTGTGTGTCTGGTGGGCACGGTCCGTGTAGTCCGCCGGCACCGCGTGGACGTTGTTGCAGAAAATGTAAATTATTTACAACAATATTACCATAGTGGACTAGTTGTTGCCTAACAACCGTCAGCTGCTCAGCCGCTTAGGACAAGTGAAGAAGATTGGGCCGGGTACTCTTCGACCATGTACACATGTCGACACAAGTATGGGCAATGTGCGCCGACGTTCCTCGGAGTTTATAAACTGTAACCAGCCGCAGTAATTGTCTTGGGCTCCTACCTAAGCAGTAACTACACAAATATTTTGGTAATCAAAAAAATATATCTCCAAAAAATGGAGCCACTTGTCAAGAAATGCAAAATGAGATTGTTGATCGACCTTCGCGATGCACCTTGTTCCAACCGAGCTGGGGTGCCGACCGGCCTAGGCCGATCGGTGTTCGAGAGGGGCGACGGGCCAGCCCAATATAGCTCCCGCGTGACTTCGGTCTTGCCGGGGAAAGGAGAGGAAAGGCTAGCGAAAAAACCCTCCTCACGCGGTCGCTCGTCTATCCCGCCGTCGCATCCCGCAAGCCCCACCCCAAGGTCGTAGCCGCTACCCCCGTCGCGACTTTCCTCCTTGTCGAGGTCCCCCGTCACCTCGAGGGCAAGTGGGGGGAACCAAAACTACCACACACAAAAAAAGGTAGTGCTCATGCCACAGAGCTGAAAAGTTTTCCCGGCCATTTCCCCGGCTTTTTTATGCTTGGTATCCGGGTACATGTTTAGAAAACCAGTCAGCGGCCGTGCCCTCCGCCCACCGATCCCGCATCCTTCGAGCACCCTTGTTTCGAGAGCGAGCCTCCGCGATGACCCGGGCTCGCACTCGCTAATATTAGGTGTGCACGTCGATAGTGGATAGCGGTTGGGTACGGCATGGTCACAATTGCCGGATCCAAAACGGCCGCGGGGGTACGAACATTGTAGCAAAAACCTCCGAACATAGTTTTCCGGCGGCGGCTGAATCTGAGGATCGTTGGCACCGGACCATGCCGCTCCTCCCGTCGCGACATTCCTCCTCTTTGCTCGTGTCGTGCCCCCCCCCCCCCCCCCCCCCCCCCCTTGGGTCAGCTGATCCGCGGCATGCTAGTCGGCGAGAAGCGAGCGCCCTTCCCCGGCGCCGCTTCTTGGTTGTCCGCCGCCAACTCAAATACCCTCCACCTACCGATGATCCACCCGTTCCCTTTGCGCAAAAACATATTTCACAGAGTCTGCCCCCGCCTCCTTATCATGAGAGTATCTGAGAGTATTTAGTCGCGAAAAAAGACATATCGGACTGGCCGAGCGGGAGATCTCAGTGCCGGTGTACGGATAATATGATTTCCCAAACCCTCCGTACATGGCTTCCCTATAGCTGCAGATCGCGTGGATCGCAGCTGCCGGTACCTCGTTAAGCCCCCTACCGTGCTAGGCGAGGCACGGCTACATGGTTACCAGCGCCCACCGCGTGGAGGTAGAGGTAGGTGCCAACGGGCATGCGAGCGCACCCCCCTCCGGGGCCGCCGCCATTGCGCCGCCGGCGGGCACCGGCGGTGTTGCAATAGAGCCGGACCTCGGTGACGCCGCTCATGCTTTGGGAGTAGAGTGAGAATTTTCTGTCGCGCACGGGATGTTCGACGCGCTCTACTCCAGCCGGTTCATCTCGGTCGACATGTGCCGGATTAACTTTGCCTCGCTCGCGTACACGGCGTCGTAATGCAGGTGCCGCAACGTGCAATCGGTGCTGATGTCGCGCACCACATCGCCGAAGCGGGATGCGCAGTCGTCGTGCCGCTCCACCTTGTTGGGCCACTCGAGCCCGCTATTTGGCGCCTTGCTCGATCCCGAGAGCATGGAGAAGTAGCCGCTCACGATGGCGAGCACGCCGGTGGCGGCCTCAGGGCGACTGATGCCGAAGGTGAGGTTCATGCAGCCCACGCTGAGCGAGAGGAACAGTCCGCACGGCGCTTGAACAACGCCGCCGCGGAGCCATGCATGCGCTTCCGCCGTTTGCCTTGCGCGTGCCACTTCTCAAGCAGCGGGTTCTCCACCGCGACGGTGGTGTCGCTGTCGCTCATGCTGGTTTGCACTCACCGAAGAAAAACGGCGCCGGGCGAGGGGGCGCCGGGGCCGCCGCCGCCTTTCACCTCCAGCCTCGCCACTACCGCCCGCGGGTCATGCACCGCGTTCCGAGGCTGCTCTGCCAGATGGAGGTGGTAAAGCCGAGGAGGTAATTCGAGGACGGGAGGTAGGCGGCGACGTCGGGGCGATTGGTGTCGGACAGCCACAGGTTGGTTTGCAGGAAGGGTATGGTGCTTGTTAGAGTCGTAGAAAGAAAGACGGGCTGTGGCGATGAATGTGCCGGCGGGGCCGGCCTCCACGGACCTCTCCGCGAGCATCGACGGCGTGGCGTCCGTGTCGACGTGCAGCACGGAGTCGCCGCCCGTCAGCTGCGCGAACACCTCCACGAAGCTCTTGTGGGCGCCGTCCCGCAGGACGCGCCCGGCAAGACGCTAGTGCCGAGCGTGTGGCGGAAAGGGGCGCCCGGAGCGGGCGTTGTCATGTTAGGACTTCGTAGAAAGCAAGACGAATAACAAACGCCGACGCAGCGTCGGGGACGGGCGCGAAGCCGCCGCCGGCGGTGCGCAATTGCAGGTCGACCTCGCCGGCCCAATCGAACGGCCGCCGGAGGGGGAGGCCCATCGTATCCTTGTTCACCCCCTTGAGGCTGAGCTTCTGCCCGGCGAACACGGCCGACTCCGCGCCCAGCATGTAGGCGAGGGCGCTCATGTATTGGTAGGGATCTTCGACGAAGGTGGTGCTCGTGACTCAACGCCACGACAACGCCATAGCTCACGGCGGACTAGGCGGACGAGCGAGCAGTGCGACACCGCCAACTCCCACCACGTGTCGTCGCCATCGTCACGATCAGTGCGGAATGTGCGGAAGTTCACCGGCACGCGATCGCTCCCGCCGCGCGACAGTAGCCACACGTGGAGTAAGGGGGGGAGCGAGGCGAGGGGCCGCTCCGGCTCGTCCGCCAAGAAGACGAGGCTGTAGGTAGAGTCGGTGATGACGTCCCGCTCCCACCGCTGGACGTTTCTCCCCGTCACCGAAGGTCCCTGCATGACATAGAGCGACGTGTCGCGTCGCACAGCCCGGGGCACGTGGAGCTTTACACGTCATGGCTGTCCGCCATGTCGCCGGAGACGTTGTCACCGCCGCGCGACTGCAGAAGGGCGAGCACCGCGTCGTTGTCCGCAGACGCAAAGCTCTTGAAAGTGTTGGAGTGTTCGACGGGCGGCGAGCACACCAACAGGTAGAGCAGCGCCGGCGCGATTCCCTAAAAGCCGCTCACCAGCGTGCACTACTCGAGCGCGAAGCGCACGCGCGGCTGGCCCTTGAAGCCGCTGCCGTTGCGGAATGCTGGCGTGCGCACGGTGAAGGTGGCCGCAGAGCCGCCCATGCGCTCTTTCGAGTTAAAGACTATCCTGCGGCGCGTGGCCGGCATGTTGCTGCTTTGTACCTAATGAAGCACATTTTTAATGCCGTCGAGGCTCACCATCAAGAAAGAGTCGGAGTGGCTTAAGATGTCGACCGTCATGGGGGTGGTGAGCTGCTGGTTGAAGGGCACCATGAGGCGCGAGACGGAGGTCGAGACGTCGACGCCGTTCTGGGAGAGAGCGCTCTTGTGGCTCTGCGGCTCGAGGTCTAGCGAGATGAGACCATCTAGGGCGATTTAATCCAGTTGGCGTGGGTGATGATTCCGTGGTTATCGACTGCACCAAAGACGTGGAAGGCCTTTTGCAGCTCGGCGTACGCCTCCGCGTTCGAGGTCACCTCCTTGCTGCTAGTGAGTACCCCGTTGACGGAAAATTGGAAACGGCCTGCGTCGCCGACCGGGTTGGCTCTCTGCGACACGTAGCGCGCCAAGTCGTAGTCAGCCTCGTCTTTGCGGAAGATCGCCATGAGCGTCTTGAGCGAGCGAAAGGCGCCGCTAAAGCTCATAGAAATCGACCCACTGCCGGACGGCGCGATCCACCGGTGCTGCGAGTTGGCGCGGAAGGGCATCACGAAGCCTTGGGAGTTGGCCTTGGCGATGCCGCAGTCGACCGCGGGGTCCAAGTGAATAATCTCGGCTACATACCCGAAGTCGGACACAGACAACGGAATATTCTCATAACGCACGCGGTTCAAGTCGCCCAGTGTAAGCTCGAGCACCAAGTGCGTGCGGGCCATAGCGCCCACGGGAGGTACTTCTGCCCGCTGCCATAAACCCTAAAAAGCCCGCGGGCCATAGCGCCCACTGCCCGCGCAATCATTTCGTTAATCTCGACTTCGGTGGCGTCGGCATCTTGCATATCGAGTTCCGCTATTAGTAGGTGGTTGAAATCTCTGCCCCGGCTGTCGGTCGATGACCGCGGGTCAGTCGGCACCATGGCGGGGCGCGGCGGCGTTAGCACTCCCTCTGGCATCTTTCGCGTTACGGGTGGCATGGCGGGCGCCGCGCGCTCTAGTGGCTCGTGCCTATGCATCGCGGCGGTGCTAGTCCCCACTGACGGCGACGCGCTCATCGCTGCGGCTGCTGCCGCGGGCTGCTGCTTGTAAACGTTTTACAGAGGCTGCAACACGACGATGGGCTCCGGCGCCGGGGCGGAGATGCCCAAAATCCACTCGCAAGTGAAGGGCTCAGCCTGCGGCGCGGCCGATGCGTCACCACCGACGCACTGTACCACGCTCACGCGCACGCTCTGCCTCGCGCCCCACGGTGCGCGTCGCCGGCGAGGGGGAATTCGCAGCTTGCGCGGCGCTTGCTTCTTGGCCTTTCTGTTGTTGGTGCTGCCACTAGCCCTCGTCGTCGTCGCATGTCGCGCGGGGATGTCGGTTGTCGCAATACGGTCGAATATTTTGTACATATCGCCGGTGTCGGTGTTGGCAAACATGAAGATGTACGCATGTCGAACACGAGGCGCATGAGTGCCTCAGCCTCCGTGCGCTTCATCGCTATCAGCTCCTTGAAGATGGCGGTACTCTCATTTTTATTGCGAGGCTTTTACACGAGGAAGTGCAACAGCGTCTTTCGGATCGACAGCGCCACGACATTGTAGGACTGCACCAACAACATTATGGACACTTGGTAGTGCGGCCGATTGTAGATGAGGTCGCGCAGCGCTCGCTCGATGTCGGCGTCCTTCAGCGCGGTGGTAACGTCGCCCACCACAACTAGGCTGTTCTTTCCCTTCTCCGTCGCGGCCTTCACCGCCTCGCGCACCCTATCGAGCGTCGGCAAGTTCAGCTCAGTGTGCATCTTATCATGTCGACGGACGATGTTATTTTTCATTCTTGCGATGATGTGCTGCGGCATGACGACGTGCACTGCATGGAACGCCCTGCGGTGCGCGTGCTTGTTGGACAACATACTTATTAGCATGCCAGTCTTGTCGGTGTCCGCACTGCCGATGATAGCCAGGAAGTACGGCTGATTGGGCAGCGGTGAGATTATATGCTCGTGGATCTTGCGGTCGCACATGAAGGTTGGCGAGGAACATTGAGTGGTCTTCGATGACGAAGCGCATGTTGCAGCTGCAGTCTTCTCGCGTCTTTTGATTACGCGTCTGAATTCTTTCGGCGCGACGTCCCAGGTCGTGGCCTCCAGCACCTCTCCTCGCTGAACACGAAGCCGTCGAAGTGCTCCCTCCACCACGCCACCGTCCCGTTGGACGTGTCCAAGACGCCCAATGGCGGCGCGTGTACACTTCCGGGCTGTGTATCTACGGCAAGGAGATCGTGGCCGCCTTGGGGATGAACGCGGGCGGCAGTCGAGCCACATACGTCGTCACCGTGAGAGCAAACGCCGACGCCACAACGGAAAAATACGTTGACGACGCCGTCGCTGACGCCCAAGACGGAGCGCAAGGCCCACCCGGCCCCACCGGCGCCGACTGTGAGGACGGAGCGCAAGGACCACCCGGGCGCTACGCGGCCGACGGCAAGTCGATCCTCGCTCTGCCTGGCACGTCGTCGTGGGGCGGCGTGACGGACATGCCGGCGTGGGTCGCCAAGTCTTCGTCTTCTGACATCGGGGAGTTCATGGACCCCGCGCAGCCCTTGAACCTCGACGTCGTGGAGAGCGACTCCGTCACGCCGTCGGCAAACTCGACATTAAACCTCGGGCAGGACGGCCGCCGGTGGTTGCTCGGCTACTTGCAGTGCGTGCGCATGTCTAGGCGAGCACCTTTCTACGACGACGAGACGGTGACGCATGAGTACTTGCGGTCCTACGTCGCGGACAACGGGTCGTCGACGACGTGGGTGGACCCGCCCGGGTTCCCAAAATGGACAAACTGTACTAGCCTCGGCGGCGCCACCGACACGGGTGGCGGTCAGCGCCAATAATTTCAAATGCGCTGATCTTCTCCCGAATCAAGCTGGTGAGTACAGGTTTGGGAATGCACTAATGCCGGGATTATTTTTGCAAAATTTGTCACGCTCGTGGCTGGAGGGGTATGCTCAACTCCCAATCTTATTCTAACGAATTCGATTAATTTCACGGGAAAGCGTGTCCGGAATGTGGGTGCGTCGACAACCGACTCCGACGCGGCCACAAAGGGCTACGTGGACAGCCTTGCCATGGCTCTGCGGATCGCGTGACCAACCAAACGTATCCTACCGTCACTAAAGACAGTAAAAAGATCCAAAGTACTACTAAAGTACTACTGACATAAAAATACAGGGGATGGGTCGGTAGCTCGGATGAGCAACGCCGACCGTCTTCGCTCCGGGCTTGGCCTCCCTATGAGCGATAGACTGGTGACCACAGGGCCCGTCGGACGACGGGCACCGATCACCTCTCCCCACCCGAGCCTCGCTCACCCAGGTCAGTGGATCCGTAGGCACATCAGACGGTACACACTCCAAGGCGCAGCTTTCACAAATTTGAATTCGATTCACACGCCGGAATCCGCGCCGTCCGCTTCACAAACACCTCGTGTACTATGCTCAATACTGCGACACCCCTACGAGTCCAATAGATTACAAAACGAACCTCCCCACGGAGCCGGCGCACCACCACGCGCCCCTCCGAGCGTCCGGACGTCCACACCCGACGCCCGCAGAAAACAAACCCATGTCCCATCAGGCCTGGTCGTGTGCCGCCAACACACGCTGACCACTTCAACTCCACATTTTATCCACATCCACAACCTCTACTACACATACATCGAAAAATGCTCATCGACCACCCTGATCCTTCCTTCCAACCACCCGAACTCCTACAAACAGGTCCTCCTCAGGGACCGGAGCCGCCACGCGGGACGCCCGCTCGCTCCACTCAACTCCGCCCTCCAACCGCCCCCTGCCGCCCAAGACTTTGGCCAGGCCTCGGAACCCCCCACTGCATACCAAACTTTCAAGCCCAACTTGACCCATCTGTCCACAAACTCTAACCCCCCTCCCACGTACAGACATATGCAATTGCGGGATCGGCCCGCGAATGCGCCTACCGCGGACCCTTACACCCACAGGAGCTCCCACGCGGGACATCCGCTCGCTCTACTCAACACTGCGCCCCCACCACCCCAAGCCGCCCAGGCCCTGAGCACGGCTTTGGCACCCTCTCCTATCGGAAGACTTCGAACGCCTCTGGTCCTCGCCGACCCCGGGTCAACCACTGACCTAGGACGGGCCGCTGACTCTTCGACCCACACAGACGAACAGTACCGATACGATCGTCCCGCTATGTCCCACAGTAAGGAACAGCCTCGCCACCCCCGTCCCCTCCTGCTAGCCTATACTGATAACATCGTCCATAGCGCACCAAACTCGATACCTTTTTCTCGCCTTAGTGCTTCCGAGCCACAATGCTGTAAAATTAGTCCAGTAATGCAACATGGTGAAACTCAAAAGTCGCTTTCTTTAATCCGGAAAAAATATATTATTTACAGGCCTGATTCTCGCCCGATCTGTTCTCATCCACACCCCCCTCCCCCTGTGCTACTCCCCTACCCCACCAATACACTAACATACACACAGCTTCGCATGCCGCCTGGCCTGTAGCGCTGGCCCGTGCCCTGTACGCTCCCTCTCGCACGAACTCCCCGCCGACCGGCCGACACGACCCGTCCGCCGACGACTCCCATTCTCCTCACCCGCTACCAGCAGCAGACACCACCGCCCCGCTTACCTCTCACCCCCTACTTCATCCTCATGCTGCCGGCTGCCCTCCTGCTGCTCCCTCGCTCAATCGAACGCTCGCTCCAGTCGCTATGCCCCTCCGATGTCTCATTCTCTGTTCTCTTTTACTTTACACTTCAGCCCGCCTAATACGACTCACCCATCAGACACTCGCGCTTACCTGCGATTACCTCACTGTAGACCCTAGTGCAGTCGTTCTCCCTCCCACTTTTTCCACCCTCCATGCTCTGCCCATCTCGCCTGTCGTTACAATAACGACAGCTCTCCCCCTGCTGAGACTAGCCCGCCCGCCCTGCTCTTCCCGAAAGCTTAACCGATCACCCGCCCCCCCGCGAATCTACATGCCCCGGAAATATCGCCCCCCCCTTACAGACACGGTCTTGCGGTCCCGTACCCGTAACGCTCTCAGCGATTCACGTATTCCCCCGCCCCTACAGTCCCCACTTCCTTTAGTCCTGCTCCAAGGCTTCTCTCGGAAGCCCCGAAACACTTTTAATACGATATCGACAGCCCCCTCTGTCAGTGCAGCTCCCCACTCTCACCCTCCCCCTAATACCTATCACCCATTGCTTACAACTTTTATATCCCCCCTCCCCTACCCTCTCACAATGTCTCCGCCATCCATACACTTACCGCCCCCTCTTAAGCTCCGACCGACCACCCGACCCAAGGAGCCTCTACTCCCCGACATGCGCAAAGCACTGACGCTCGGACCCTCCGGAGCCTCACACGCTCGCCCTCCACAAGCCTCGGCCGGCAAGGCCGCTTTTCATCATTAGTCACCCACAAGACGGGCCTCACGGCCCAGAGGTTCGACCCCACAAACCCCCCCCCACCTCCCTCCCTGACATCCGACATCATATCGTTACTACTCCGTATTCGCTTCGGTCCTCACTCCCGGCCCACTTTACCTCTACCACGTGTGGCGTCAAATTACACAACTACCTCTTTGACTTAAACCTCGAATATGGCCTACCCACCCCCATTGGAAACCTAGACTCCTCCGCGGTGCTCTCTTTCCAATGGGGACACTACCAAGACCTCTCAAACTTATACTGCATTGCTACCTCCCTATCTAAACTCCACTCCACGGCCTCGGCCTCGTACACCGTAATCACCAATACCGAAGTTGATAACTTCCACCAACATAAGCTCTACCCTAGCCAATGGACTAACCTCTCTAATCGAGGCTCACCCCCCCACCCCGGCACACCCAACCACTCCTTAATTATCCTCACATGGCAACACTCTCACTTCGGTCTCCTCCACCTCACCCACTCCTCAGCAACCTGGGTGGACTCCCTCCACAACCCCCCCCCTCCAAACCTCCTCACTCGCTCCCTCGCCCTTCTCGCCTCTTGGAACTCTTCCCCTCCCCCACCTGTCGGTGACCTACGCATACTAAACCCCCCTCGCCAAAACGACACATCCCACGCGTGGTCGTGCGGAACCCACGCCCTCCTTCATACCTACTACATCACTACAGCACCCCCCGACCACTCCTATAACCCTCCTCCCTTCGACCCTCGCACTACTGTCTACTCCCTACATACACTCATATGGCACCACATCTTCCGCTCCACTCCCCTCCCGGTCGGACGCTCCCAACTCCTTAACACCCTCCATCCCGATCAAACTTCCCCCCCTCTTACGCCACCTCACCTCCTCCAACCCCCCCCACCATCCCCCCCCCCCTCCTCACACCATGCCCCCCTCCCCCTCCTTCCACCCCCCTCTTC
>JAPMLY010000311.1:0-17500 GCA_026401115.1 Tetraselmis chui
CCACGTAGCACGTCCTGCCGATGGAAAAGTACGGATCAAATTAATAACGAGTACATATACATTGTCATGCAATGTACTGATGCCGGACAATACTCGTCACATATGCCAATCAACTCCACAATCGGGTTGTCCACGTGCTTGTCTGCTTGAAGAGTTCATGTTTGAAGCGGGGGCTACTAGGGGGCGGGGCTTGCGGTTGGATGTCCGTTGTATTCGGTCGGGAGCTTCTCGAGATCGACATGGGGATGTGGTGTGACTATACTTAATGGCTCCACACTGTCATCTTTTTGTTTAATTATGTGACGGTCACAACTGCTCGCACGAACACCAATGTTACCCGTATTTATAGGCGCTCGCCTCCCACTCCCGGGCAGTTTTGCATTGGGAGCTCAGCATGGCAAACTCGATGTGGACCTCCGCACTTTTACTTTACTTGGCACGCCGTCGGTTCATCAGTTGGTCCATGACTACTATCCCTTCGCTCCAGGGGATAGGGGCCGATTGGCGCATATATATGGCGGCTAAGTTGGTTTATCGCTTGGCTATTTTGGTGGCAATTCGTCGCCTCTCTAACATGGGTAATGCGGACTCTCGTTCATTGCGTTGTGACAATTATGTCCGCATGCTACATTTCGTCCGCCTATCTAATGTCAACTTTCGACGGTTTTAGAGGGATGTGCGGCGAGAATTCACGCACCGTCATTCTACTCCTCTGCGTGGTACTTTGGGTTCCTATCTTCGCAATGCTTTGCATGAGGGCCGATGTTGTGGCATGTCTCCCTGTTTCTCGGCCTCAGGCATGTGGGTTATTTCGTTCCGCAAATTTTTTCCCTTTTTGATTGACAGTTTCCACTGCTTTTTATTGTCGTAAGGAATTTCTCTGTACTAAAATACTGAATAATACTGCAGTATTATTGAGTACATGTACATTTGCAAATCGGCAGCAGTGGATTAGCAGCAGTGTTACCATCTTGCCACTCTTTTGCTGTGCTTTGGATTCCGTGATCCTCTTGTCACTCTTGCCCTCTTGTTTCCCCTCCCACTTTCCCTGTCCGTGCTCATCTGGTTCTTCTTGTAAGCAAAAATCTTGCCACTCTTGCTCTATTTGTTCCTCGGGCCTGTGTTTTTTCCTTTTTTTCTTTTTTCCTTTGTGGCTTATGCTTGTTAGTCTTGTATGATCTTACATCTTGGAAGGTTAGTAGGTTAGAGTCTCGCTCCCCCCCCCCTTTGTCCACGTTCCTGTACTGTTTATTCTTGTAATCATATCAGTACCTTAGAGACCGCCGACGAGAAACCCACTGTGGTATTGTAAACAGTACCCGTACAGCTTACATTGATAACAGAACCGCTGTCCTCTGTACGGCGTCACACTCCGAGCTTCTTCACAGCCACTTGTGCTTCCTCCACCGGAACGACTCGCGCCTGAAGGTATCCCTCTCCCCAATCCCTCATCTAATCTCCGATCCCCTTTAGTCTGCCCGGAACGCTACTCGATGCAGTAAGAAAATGCTTACGTACACGCGAGTGCCATCGTGCCCGGTGCCAATATACATATAATAAATCATACGAACACCGTCTGTAGTCCTGTTGAACCCACTATCATATGTTACGCTCACTATCTTCGAATACGCGTACAAACGGCGCGGCCTTGTTCAGTTGCCAGCGATATACCTCCTCTGCCCCACTAAATCAACCGAAACATCGCCGACGCGGGTGCCCTTCTCAGTCTTCAAAGTTTATTAGCGTCACGACATGGTTTTTGACGTTCTTGCTTGCGCGCTCCTCCGCTCTCACCTCTCGGCTCGTCCAAGCACAGCGGCTCGGGCATGCCGCCAGGACATGGTGCTAGAGTATTTTACATCAGGATATGTATCGAATTGTTTGCTTTGATTAATAGCAGGATGTGCGCGCTGTATTTAATCCTTAGTAACTTGTACGTTGTATGTTACCCCGCCAGTCGACCGTGTCACCTGCAAGCTCGATCCATAGTCCATCCTCCGAGGAAACCTACCACCCCCCCCCCCCCCCCCCCCCCCCCCCCCGCGACCTTTATATATATATCCGCTGTCGTCACGGGTTCACTCCTCTTCGTCAGTGATTCCGATTTTTCTCGGGGCGTCCTGCATTCGGGAAGGCGGTTCCGGGTGACGGCGGGGTTAGAGCGCGTCACGTTGCGGGTCACGACTATATCACCGCGTATTTTGCCGTCGATACGCGCCTGCGTCAGACCCTCCGTGCCTGATCCGCGGCTTCCGCGCTGTTCGAGGATACAACGTACATGTACCCTCCGCCAAGGCGAAGCAGCTGCAAGTGTTACACAGTTTCATACTCCCTACGAGAACTCCCGCCTTCCTTCATTCACCCCGACCCCGGAATAATAGACACTCTTCCCACTGTATCAGCTGAACGACAGCCCGAGATTCGCTTTCCACTAGGGGTTAGTGACCACCTGGTCTGACGCAGTGACGCGTGATCCCTCTCAGCTATACACGGTTCATTGCCGTTCCGGCCGAGTGGAGAAATAGGGTTTCACTCGCCGAGAGACTGTTATTTTGTGCCAACTGCGCGTGGTACTGCTCACCCGTGCTGCAGGTGTACTTCCACTTCGCGCACACACAGTCAAACACACTCACACGTCCCACCACCATCGCATCGGTGAGCCAAGCCCAGCAGCATGGCGGCCCGGCGCAACTCGATGGACCGCCGCCCCTCCCTGGGCCGCTCCGAGTCCATCCTGCCTGGCGAGGGCCGCAACCACGTCGTGTTCGGCGTCCCAAAAGGCGAGTACCTTCCGCCGTACTTTAAGTCGATGAAGGACAAAGTGTCCGACCCGTACCTCCACTTCGCCGCGCTCTCGAAGGACGAGCTGAAGAAGAAGATGAAGAAGGACGGCGGCCGTTACCTCGTCGTCTGCCTGGCGCCAGAGATGCTGAAGGCGGGTATGGTGGAGGAGTGTCGCGAGATGGCGCCCGGGGTGCCGGTGTGGGCGTACGGCAACGAGCCGAGTGGGAAGTATCGAAAAGAAATTGAGCAGCACCTTGGTAAGCTGGACGGCGTCCTGGATGGACCCTCCATCCTGCCGGCATGCAAGGGGAGCTGGTCAATCCCTGCGCTAGAGTCCATGATCAACAAGGCCAAGTCAAAGACGGGGCAGGGAAGTAGCGGCCACGGCGGAGGTAACGGTGGCGGTCATGGGGGTGGGCCACGTGAGTTGCCCCTTACAACTCGAATTCCAATCATCCACGAACCTGATGAAACAGGGAGTTTTGTGTTTGCGTGTGTGTGTGTGTGTGTGTGTGTGTGTGTGTGTGCGCGCGCACGTGTGTGTGTGTGTGTTGCATCATGTGTGTGCGCACGTGTGTGTGTCAGTAAGAGAGGGAGACACACACACAGAGAGAGAGAGAGAGAGAGAGAGAGAGAGAGAGAGTGCTCTTGTGAGATAGCGTGTGTGTGTATGTCTCTCTGTGTGTGTGTGTGTGTGTGTGTGTGTGTGTGTGTGTGTGTGTGTGTGTGTGTGTGTTCGAGAGAGTGAAGTGTATATGTGTGTGAGAGAGAGAGAAAGAGAGAGAGAGAGAGAGAGAGAGAGAGAGAGAGAGTGTGTATGTATGTATATACGTTCGTGCGTATATGCGAGTGACAGAGAGACAGGGAGACAAAGCGCGCGCGCGTGTGTGTGTGTGTGTGTGTGTGTGTGTGTGTGTGCGCGCGTTCGTGCGTGTTTGACATACACACACACACACAGAGCAAGAGAGAGTGAGAGAGAGATAACCAGAGAGAGAGGTGTGTGTGTGTGTGTGTGTGTGTGTGTGTATTAGCGAGTGAAGAACGTCTGACATTAAATGCATTGTTTTACGTGTGTGACAGCCAAAAAGTCGATGGAGCGAGCCAACTCCACGGAAAGGCGGCGATCCTTTGAAAAGGATCAGTCAGGTGGAGGCATGAATGGAGGTATGAACGGTATGATGGCCAGTATGATGGCCAATATGCAAAACGGGCAGGGGGGTTTCAACCCGGCCATGATGGCGAGCATGTCTGGGCAGCAATCGCACGGGATGCAGATGGGCGGGCAGCAGCCGGGCATGTCTGGCGGGCAGATGATGCCACATATGTCCTCTGCGCAGCAAGGTGCCTACGGACAGTATCCGGGGATGATGGGGGGCATGCAGATGCCTGGAGGGATGCAGATGGGCGGGATGCCTGGTATGATGGGTGGTATGCAGATGCCAGGTGGCCAGCAGCCCTCCTCTCCCCAACACTCTCAGCAGCCCGGTATGATGGGCATGCAGATGCCTGGCTCCTCTGCCCCACAACAGCCGGGCATGATGGGTGGCATGCAGATGCAGATGCCTGGTGTGTCCTCTCCTCAGCAGCAGCCTCAGCAAGGTGGCATGATGGTAGGCGGCATGCAGATGCCCGGTGTGTCCTCTCCTCAGCAGCAGCAGCCTCCTCAGCAAGGTAGTATGATGGGAGGCGGCATGCAGATGCCCGGTGTGTCCTCCCCTCAGCAGCAGCAGCAGCAGCCTCAACAAGGCGGTATGATGGGAGGTGGTATGCAGATGCCTGGGCAGCAGCAATCTGGCGGGATGGGAAGCATGCAGATGGGTGGGATGCAGATGCCAGGCATGATGAGCTTTTCGACGCCGATGTCGGGTGGGATGCAGATGCCGGGTCAGATGATGGGCATGTCTCCTCCTTCGGGTATGATGGGAGGCATGCCAGGTGGACAGATGTCTATGCCAGGTCAGATGATGGGGCAGAATGGGATGCAGATGCCTGGGCAGCAACAGCAGAATCAGCAGCCAGGCATGCCCTCTTCCAACTCCCAAGCTGCGCAGCCCGGCCAGACTTCCGCCCCCGCTCCCGCTAACCCTCCTGCGCCCAAGCTGACGCTGCCGTCGCACCTCAAGTGGTCGGAGCACGAGAAGGCGGTGATGGAGAACCTCAACGAGAACGAACAAAAGATGATCATTGCGCTGAAGGAGGAGATAGAGGGGCTTCGGAAAGACATCAAAGCCATCGACGTGGGTTCGAATGGGGCCATCGCCGCCAATTGATGAGCTGCGTAGTAGGAGCGGTCGTCTGTGACATGCCTAGCACACACCGGCATGTTTCTTCTCACGTGATCCTTTTCCTTTTTTCGCCGTTTTTTTTAACCTGCGTATACGCATTAGATAGCTCGGCCCGCGCTCATGGTATGATGTTGTGTTTTTGCGTTGGGCGCGGATTGCTTTCGTTTTATCTTGTAATACCAAATTGTCCCTTTTGACAAATTGTATGGATTTCCGGCCAGCAACTTTTTTCAATAATTTTGTTACCAAATTGGAACAATCATCGAAGTGGGTATTACTTACTCATTTACAAGAAAACATAAATGAACGACTTGCGACCCAAAGCATCGTGATTGAAGGACTATAAAGGGTCGAGTCGACCAAAACCTTCCACACCGGCCACTCACAACTTACTACCCTCCGCTATGGCATGAAAAAGAGGCCGCGGTTGCAAATGACATCCCAACAAACGAGTAACCATCGAGAGCGCTCAGATCATATTGAAAGGGATATGTATGCATGCAACAACGTAGCATGCTAAGCACAACTAAGCATTACCTTGTAGTTCATCGCATCCGCGCACCATCCTTGATGCTGGCGGAGCTAGCCTCTCATTCGCTAGTTGTTTCGATCATTAGTTCATGGGAAGCGTTCTATAATGTGAAGTTGTTCATGATTTTGTAATCAAAATATTGTGATAGAGTCGTGCGGGGATAGTGCAAAAAAAGGAAAGAAGGGGAAAGAAGTAGTGACAATGTATTTGTTCGTCTACACCCACCACTGTTCCGGGCTTATATGTCGCCATGGCTAATGTCATACGCCCCTCCACAAACCACCGCTTATCAAATTTCGACTACCATCATCGGTGCATCGTGTGCAAACTAGGACGTCGGAATCTTAGGCGGCATCTCTATCTCTAGCTATTAACATATTCACGTGATGAAGATTACTGTCATGTGACATGACATTACGTGCCATTAGGTTCGCGGGTCGAGCGGGATTCCCGATTGTGTCTTGCGATTGTTTAAAGGGTGGCTCGTATATGCATGCATACGACACCAACAGTGCAATCTGCCGTCATAAGAACATCAATTGACAATTGTTACACAACATGTACCGGCTAGTTGCGGGACCGAGTGCTGTCTCCCGCCCCTCACTATACACAACGATGTAGGGAATTCTATGTGCAGGAGCTTTACGACTAAGTGACTTACATTATCGGCATTTTGTCACGTCGTTCCTCGGGAGTTAAATATGTATCATCAATCCGCGATGACTTATTACATATAGCTTAACCCCGCCAAAGCACTAACAACGTGAAAGCTAGTTAAGAAAAATAAAATCCATTTGTCTAAAATGCAGAATAAGGCATGTCGCTAGTAAACCTTCACGATCCACGACCAGCTCCCGGCGAATCGAGGCGCCGGCCAACCGAGGCTAGTCAACAATTGAGGCGGCGTCGGGCCAGCCTAGCTATAATCTAGCTTCGATGTGACTCCGGTCACGCCGGAGAGTGGGTGCCTGTGTGTGTGTCTAGTGGGGGTGGTGGTGTGTGTGTGTGTGTGTGTGTGGGGGGGGGGGGGGGGGGGGGGGGGGGGGTAGACCTTAACCCCCCGCCCCCCCCCCTCCCATAGTCGCTCACTCGCTCGTCGATCTCGTCTTCGTCTCGATCACCTCGCCCAAGGCCGTCACCGCTCCACTTGACGCGACGGCTATCCTAGCCTAGATAGGTCCCCTCTCACCTTGAGGAACGGGGGAGTCAAGATGCGCGTAGGATGTGGGAATTGGGAGGATGCTAACGCCCTTTCCGCAACGCCGCTGATTACTCCGGCCTGATTTCGCTCGGCCTTCTCGATTTAGTAATACATGGTTCGAGTGGGGTTCGTATTTGGGCGCCCATGCCCCCTTCTCCGCCGCGCACATCCATGCGGCGTCCGTGGATGCATCCGTTTGCATGTATAGATCCGCCGCCGGGCCCCGCGTTGCGGACAACATTGCAACCCTCCGTACGTATGTATAGGGCTTTCCTGTGGCGACCGATCCCTAGGATTGCCGCAGCCACACCATGCCGCATCTCGGGCCGTAAATTTCCCCATAGTTTGCCGTTAGAGTCTGCTCATTGCCCTTTGGTAAACACTTCATCAACAACGCCGACGGTCGGCTGTAAGCGCCCTACCCACCTTTTGCGGCGCCATCGACCAGTCCCAACGCCTCCCTCCTTATCACATATCTTGCCGTACCCCATGCCGCCGCCTCTTCATTGCCAATAGATACCTCGCCCGATAGGGGAGTAGGTAAGGGTACTGGGCCGTAAAATCAGATATCGGACCGGACGAGCGGGAAAACTTTGAGATGGCGAGTACAATTAAATGCATAGTAAGACCATTAAATAGGGAATCTCCTTAAAAGACTTTCCCTTTTTCCAGGCATTCGCACGGATCGCAACATTTGGCTCACCTCGACTAGCTCCCTACCGCGCAAGGCTTGTCACGGCTTCGTGGCTATCAACGCTGAGTCGCCCACCACGAGGCATGAGGGAGGGATGAGCGGCGACGGGCTGCATGCGAGCGCACTTTTTTCGGAGCGGTTGCCGAGTAGCCGATATCGGTTGTTTATGCCTCCTTAGTGACGGAGAGCAGACATATGCCGCTTAATATAATCGTGTAGATCTAGCGACAACATTGGTTAGCATTTTAAGAAAGTATATTAAGACCCGCCCTTCTCTCTCTTGTGTGGCGGTTAGCCTCCTCAAGCTAAACGCTAGCACAAATCAGTTCTAATCTGTCTAGGTCTGTCGTCGCAAGATGGCAAAATGATGTTGTCGAGTGATGCATGTGAAAGATGTTTCACTGCTGTACTAAAGCAGTATATGTTGTAAGTGAACAATGGAATTGTTAAATGGTTCTATCACCTCCCTCTACTGCAATGGGCTTAAATAGGTTTCTGCCCAGATAGCTTACGCCCGCAAGCTGCGCTTACGTGCCAGGCGTTAGGGCTGTCTAACCGTCGTCATCCGTCCTGAGACGCGGCCTGCCTAGCACTGGGTTTCACGACGCGGCTCCTTCTGCATCAAAGAACTCGCTTACGCGCGTCATCTGGCTGGTTAGATTAATTATGCGTATTTGTACGTACCGGGAGGTACTGGTCGTACTGTAGCATCAGCACTCTTTATGAATATTGCAGTAGCGACGTACCCACGTGTATACGTCCGTCCGTTGGAAAAGCACGAATTTAAATCAGTAACGAGTACATGTACAATGTCATGCAGTGTACTGTTGCAAGACTGTACTCGTCACACTCGTACCCTCCCCCTCTTGACAGATCTTTGAGGCCGCCGCGAGGCAGACCTCCGTAGTCTAAGCTCCTTTACTGAAGTAGTTACTGGGACTCAGGAATGCGCGATGGGTGAGCGTGCATGAAGTCGATGTACGCTTGAGTCTTGGCAAACTTGTGCCATTGGGGCGTCTCCAAGAAATCTTGTAACGCTGTCGTCCGGTGTACTTCGTTCAACCGGTGCTAGACATGTAGAATGTCGTCATCGCTGAAGTGTGTCATGAAGAGCAGATATTTGCCCCGTCGTTCAAGTAGCGACTTGATGCACACAACAGAGATGTGCGAGATATGAAACTTCTCGTCGTCTCCTTCAGGTACAGTCACCGGGACAGCTGGACGTAGTCGAGCTGTAGAGCAGGGTCGTACGTTGTTAACATGGAACACAGGATGTAAGCGTACTGTCGCTGGAAGTTTCAATCTGTAACTGTGTTTCCCAATTTGCTCCTCCACTAAAAAAGGTCCAAGCTGTCTGTATCTGAGTTTCCGGTTCGGTTGTCCTCGCAGAAAAAGGTTTGCTGTGACGACTGACACCTTGTCTCCCTTAGCGAAGTGTGGCGTTGTAGACTGTTCTGTGCGCTCTTGCATCTCGTCCTTGTGTAGCTGTAACACTGAGCGTACCAGGGTATGTACTTCCTGTAACAATCTTAACCGTTATGCTGCGTCTTGCGAAACTGGAATCGATGGTCGCATGTTGAACAGCAGGTCAGGAGGCTCCTCAGGAGAGAACCCAAAATTAGCCTCGAACGGTGTGTGTGCTCAATTCCGAGTGCACGCGAAGCATTGTACGCGAGTTCCACTTGTGGCAGTAGCGTTGTCCAATCAGAGCCATCATAGCAACAGAAGCAACGAAGAAGCCGCTGAAACGTACTGTTCACGCGCTCTGTCAGTCCGTTTGTTTCTGGATGTCGACTGGAAGACATGTTCAGGCGCGTTCCGAGGCGTCACCAATGTGTCTGCCAGACGGCACTGACGAATTTCGGGTCGCGATCAGTGACTAGCACTCGGGGTAGTCCATGCAAGCGGTAGACTCTGTGTAAAAACAAAGTTGCAGTTTCTTCGGCTGTAACCGACTCTGTACATGGCAGAAAATGGGCCATTCGAGTTAGATGGTCTACTACAATCAGCGCACTGTTAAAACCATTGCTCTCAGGTAAGTGTGTCAAGTAGTCAAGACCAACTGTGTGCCACGGTCTAGGTGGAACAGGCAGTGGGTAAAGAGTCGCTGTCATCTGCGGACGAATCTTTGCTCGTCGACATACGACGCAGCGTTCACAGAAATCTTTCACATCTTGGCGAATTCGTTTCCACTAGAATCTTTCGAGCGATTTAGCAAGAGTGCTAGCAACTCCTATGTGACCAGCTGACGAACTTTCGTGCAGCTCTGTGATCACTTTCAGTCGGAGCTCAGAGTTCTGTGGAATACAGAGGCGATCGAGGCGCCAAAAATATCCATCTCTGGCTTCAATCCGGCTGTCTTTCGTCCACTCACCCTCGTCCCTATAAAACGAGTCTTGTGAGAACCCCTCGCGAATGAGATCAGCGAACTCAGGGCTCAGCCGCAACGCGTTAACAGTCAGTAAATTTAACTGCGCGTCTTCAAACAGCGGCTGGGACTTCCGTCGTAATTTTCGATCTGACGGAACCTCGCCATCCCAAAATAAGGGAACTGTGGCATGAGGTGCGAAGTCTGGACGCCGGCTTAACGGGCCAGCTTCATTCAGAGCTCCCTTGCGATACGCAAGTGTCATCGAGCCCACAAACAGTTGCAAGTCCCGTAGGTATCTTGCTTGCCGCTTGTTCAACATGTTGTTCGGTTGCCTGAGCAGATGTCGCAGTGTGTCGTGGTCTGTTACGACAAGAAACTTAGAGCATCCTTCAAGTTAGCACCTCCAATGCTTGACAGCTTCGCATACGGCCAAAGCTTCTAAGTCGTACGCAGAGTAAGTGTTACCACGCTCAGCTGGATTCAGCTTACGCGCCCAGTAAGAGACTGGTTGCAGACCTCCTCCTTGGTCTTGCAACATGACTGCTGCAATCCCAACTGTTGAAGCATCTGTAGCCACGGTGAACGTCGCGTCCGAGCTGACCTCCGGAAGGATCAGACATGGCGCGGAAATGAGCCGTAACTTGAGAGTCTCAAAGGCTTCCAAACAAGCAGGCGTCAGCGTAACCTTCTGTGGCTGGGACTTCCGCAGTAAGTCCGTCAATAGAGCCGTAAGGTCGCTAAAATAATGTATAAATCTGGCGTAGAAGTTGCAGAACTGTACGAAACTGCGAACCTCCTTCTGCGTCTTGGGCAGTGGCCAGTCTGCAACGGCCTCGACTTTCTTTGTGGAAACCGAAATTTTACAGCTGACACAGTATAGCCCAGGTACTCCATCTCTTGCAATCCGAAGAAGCACTTCTTAAGGCGTAATTTCAAGCCCTCCTCCTTGAAGCGTTGTAAAACGAGACGCAGGTGCTCCAGGTGTTCCTCCAGAGTTCGACTCTAGATACATACGTCATCGAGGTAGACTGTCACGAACTTACGTAAAAAGTCGCGAAGTATGTCATTCATCATCCGCTGAAATGTAGCTGGTGCATTGCACATGCCAAACGGCATGGCGACCCATTCCATTAAGCCATCAGGGGTCTGAAACGCCGTCTTATGAATGTCATGGTCACGCACTCGAACTTGCTAGAAGCCAGAGGCGAGGTGGAGGTGTGTGTAAAAATTCGCGTCCTTAAGTTCGTCGAGCGTGTCGTCCACACGCGGAAGCGGGTACGCATCTTTACGCGTAACCTCATTAAGGCCACGGTAGTCAATGCACAGACGTAGCGAGCCATCAGCTTTCCGCACAAAAAAATTTGGCGAGCCGAATTCACTATAGCTGGGACAGATCAAACCAGCCTCCACTGCGTCTTTGAGCTGTCGATTGAGCTCAGCGCGCTCAGTAGGTGACAATCTGTTGAGCCATTGGCGTCGCATTGGGCCAGTTATTTCAATGGGATGATCCCATTGTCGGCTTACATGTGGAGAGTCGACATGTTGCAGTAACTCCGGAAAGTCATCGTAGAGTAACGACCGGAAGTTGTCACGTTGTTCTGCAGTTAGCTCCTCTCCAGTGTGAAAGTCGGTTGGTTGATCAGCGGTTGTAAGTTCAATGACGTAAAATTCAGCATGACGTCCCCTGCTCCGGCGCGTCTTGCGCATGAGTTTCTGAACTTTGGTAGACAACATGAGTAGACACTTAGGGCGTCGTTCCGCGAGCGTAGTCTCCACAGTTGTGCCGTCCATCAGAGTAAAAACCCTGGTTGTACCAAACTATAAAGAGGCATGTTCGTCGTCAAGCCATGGTAAACCCATGATTAAATCAGCAGCACGTAAATCACGTAAGACGTAAAAAGTCCGGTGAAATTCGTGTCGAGCCTGTTGTAAGTAATACCGTATACGTATTAGTTGCAGATAGCTACTGTAAGCTACTCTAGATATGATTAGTACATGTCTAGATCGGACATACCGATAAACTGTTTGACTCGGTACAGAGCTGTCGCTAGGCTACAACTCTCACACTTCTGTTGTCCCGACACCACGCCTGTAGGCTGGTTGTCGCCGTAACTGTTCCGTTTGCGGGACTGTGACTGTAACTACGTTTGCGTAAGTTATCTTCCACACTAACTGTGTTTGCATGGTTCAATAGGTTATGGGCCCCCGCCTCACGTCACTCACGCGCGACAACCTGGTTCGGCGAGCTGCGATCGACAGCTCTCCCGCAGAAGGCAAGTTTCTATAGACACCTAGTACTTTTAACTTGTAGTCGGCGGTATCGCCAGTATAAACTGCGATTTAAACCCGCCACCACCCCTCTTAAGTCAGCCACTCGACGGCGATAGCCAGCCACCCTCACCGACGCACTCGTCGTGTGTGGACAGGGTGCACACATGTCCAAGCTGGAGAACGGGGGGGCGCACTATCGGGTGAATACGCATCCACATGTTGCACGCCAGCCGTAGCTTACCTTTTTATTTTTATATTATCTTAGCGACTCAGCCGCCAGCGCAGCGGTCCACCTATCATGGCCTTGGCCTCGACTTGTGCCCCACACTGGGTGGAAGATACAGAAAAGGTGCTTTGAGACACCCCGGGGCTACATGCCGAGGGGTCGGCGGGCATCATGCCGTCTCTCTGAAACCGCTGTTAGGCACGAGTCCGGCTAGCGGTTTTTACCGCTGCTTGTTATTAATTCAGCTCTTTCTTTTTCGCCCTCTGTCGAAATGGCGCCGAAAACTCGCTCTGCCGACTCTCCGCCTGTTTCACCTCCTGACTCCCCTAACTCAGGCTCTCAGCAGAGCACTCTCCATCCCCCCCCCGGGATATTCTTGCGCTGCTCCTTGAGCAAATGACGCTCCTTGAAGCTTACCTCGACTCGCGGTCGGCCGCCATTGCTGCTCTTCCTGCTGCGGGTGCTATTCCGCACCCCCCTGTCGCTCAGCGCCGCCACGATGCTCAGCTCGAACACTTTCGGGACAGCCACGACGTGCACACCCTCCCCCTGCTTGTGCATTCCCAGCCTGGCTACGCCCTACCGGATGCACAGTCGGTCTTCGCTCTTGTTACCGCTGCAGCTCCTGTTGGCGACCCCGCCGTCGCACGGCGCCGTCCCGATGCGCACCGCGAGCCCTTGCGTCCCGAGCTCTTGGTTGAACACCTTCCACCACCCCCCCCAATACCCCCCCGCTAATTCTGCCCTACACCGCGACCCCTCGCGTCACGACCTCGCGGTTGAACAACTCCCGCCACCCCATACCTCTCACCCCGGAGGCGCCCTCTCACCGCGTCCCCCCCTCCCGTGACCACCCGCATCCGTACGGCCCGCCGCCTTCCATGGCCGGCCGCTCTCCCTTTCCCGGTGGCCCACCTCCTCCCTTCCATGGACGGCATTCTTCCCCAGCCCAGCGTGGCGACCACACCCCCCGTGGCCGTCGTCGCCCCACCATTGACCCCATAGTCATCGGCCGAGCGGCACACGCAACCCCCGACTTCGACCTAGACGTCTACCCCAGTCTCATGGGCAGCCCCCAATACGCACCCGTCTGCACGCGCCCCCCTGTCTCCACGGTCTTGCGCATCCTTGGCTCCGCCCAAGCCTCACCCACGGAGGCACACTTGCAGGCTCTGCAAAAGGTTCTCCGCTACCTTCATGGCACAATCGACATGCGCCTGACGTTGGGGGGGGGGGCTAGACCACAGCCTCCAACTCACATGCTTTGCCGACGTTGACTGGGCCAACGACAGCAGCACCCGCAAGTCTTGCTCCGGCTATCTCTTCACCCTCGGACGCGGGTCAATCAGTTACAAGATCAAACAACAGACTTGTGTGGCTCCATCCACATGTGAAGCCGAGTACTACTCTGTGGCTGACATGCTCACCAAACCCCTCCGAAGACCTGCACTGGCAAGACACCGAAGTGCGATCCTTGGAGGACAAGACCCAATGCAACGCTTCATCCCGTAGCTACCTTCATGGGGAGTGTTGTAAGTAATACCGTATACGTATTAGTTGCAGATAGCTACTGTAAGCTACTCTAGATATGATTAGTACATGTCTAGATCGGACATACCGATAAACTGTTTGACTCGGTACAGAGATGTCGCTAGGCTACAGCTCTCACACTTCTGTTGTCCCGACACCACGCATGTAGGCTGGTTGTCGCCGTAACCGTTCCGTTTGCGGGACTGTGACTGTAACTACGTTTGCGTATGTTATCTTCCACACTAACTATGTTTGCATGGTTCAATAGAGCCAGCTCAAAAGTAACATCGTAGACTGTCGAAGAAGTCACTCGTTGTCCGTTAGCGAGTCGAACAAGGTTCTTAGTCGTAGACTTCCGAGTCTGTAAAGCGAAGCGTCGTACGAAGTCCTCACACACGAAATCAAGCGTCGCAGCACAATCCACTAATCCAGAAATTTGGTGTCCGCCATCAGAAGTTTTCACAGTCAGCTCACCCGAATTAACGGCCGAGCTTCCGTGAGGTCAGTCAGTATAGATGTAGCTGGCGAAGAAAACTGTTGCAGCGTAGCGATGGAGTGTTCCGCGTTGTCAGAGGGTACGTGTACCGAGGTGGGTTGGTCAGATGTTGTAGACGATGTCGAGTCGTAAAAAGCACAATCAGCGTCGACTAACCACAGCTGTACATGCCAAGGAGCTGGAGCAACCACCTCATGTTGTGCTGGGTTTTCCAGTGACTGGCGAGTGAAAAGTTGTGTCCGCGCTGGGAATTCTTGGTAGAGTTTCCAGTGCTTAGTCAGAGGAGTGAATTTCGCCCATTTCGGCAGTACAAAAACAGCCATCGTAGATGTCGGAGATGTTCGACGACAATCCTCAAAATGCTGTGCAATCTGCTCAGCTAACTCCCACGGTGGGTTGATGAACACCCGTTCTCATGACAAGTCCCTCTCAAGAATCGAGTCACTCGGCGAACAGTGAGGTAAGTCACCGTGCGAGTTCAGACCTTCATCATTAGCACATCCCTCCAATGTGAAGTTGAATCGTGCATGCAGAGGGTCAAAGACCGAGTCAACCAGTTTCCAATCAATCGAACGTCTGGTTACAGGTTTACGACTCTGTCTCTGCTTTGTCTGACGACGACGACCTGCTACTAGCGTTGCAGGTGTCGCGACTGTAGTCGATGGAGATGTCGAGGGAGCGTCGACGACCTCTGTCGCTAGCATGTTTCAAGACGAACATTAGATGTAGCCGGCTGCTCCAATTCGCTGGTAGAAAAGCCTTGCCACCATCATTGCTTCTTAGACTGAGGCGGTTCCATTGGTGCCTTGCCCTTCCACTCCGGGCACTGAAACCGACGATGTCCCTTCTTGTGACACTTGAAGCAGAGGCCCTCCTCCATGTGCCTCTTGCGCTCCTCTAGTGTCATCGCGTTAGCGAGTGTGGTGAAGTCAACACGGCCAGATGTTTGACCACGACCACCACCTTGATTGCCTCCACGTCCACGTCCACGGCCACGACCGCGGCCACCACCGTTGCGCTTCTAGATCTTAGAAGCTTCGACGAATGGGTCGTCAAAGTTGCGCTTGCGTGTTGGTTGTGCAGATGGGCATGCTGAAGACCTCATGCCTCCGAGTTCCGGCGAATCAGTCACGACGTCATTCAGGAAGTTCTGTAGCTCCACCATAGTGACGTGGTACCCCTTTTGCGACCGGTGCGACTTAGCATGGGTCTTCAGGGCAAAGTTAGCCAAGCCGTTAATGAAGCGAACGCACTAAACGTCGGCTGTAAGGTCTTGACGTGAACAACGTAAGAAGTCATTAAACTGCTTGACGTAAACAACGTAACTCATGCTGCCTTGCGTAAGGTTGAGCAGAGCGTTAATCGCGCCGTCTTGGATGTTCGGG
The DNA here is from genome assembly GCA_026401115.1 of Tetraselmis chui. Classification (NCBI taxonomy): domain Eukaryota; kingdom Viridiplantae; phylum Chlorophyta; class Chlorodendrophyceae; order Chlorodendrales; family Chlorodendraceae; genus Tetraselmis; species Tetraselmis chui. The sequence continues at coordinate 15,776 of JAPMLY010000311.1, forward strand.
AGAAACGTTGTCTTGCGTAACTCCTCGACAAGCTGGTCGTAAGTAGACGGAATGGCAGCTTGGCTTTTACGGTTCAGCCACCATCCATTCAGAGGCCCAGAGAACTGTGACGTAACCATGATTAATGAGTCGTACGAGTCAGCCGTAATGCCGAGCAAAAGAAAGCGTTGAGGTTGCGCTTCAAGCCAGTCCTCCAAGTCATGAGCGTTGCCTCCAGACTGATATGGGGAGTTAATAGCGGCCTTGCGTTGCGTCTCCGTCAGTGTCACAAGTAGGCCAGTCAAGTTCCGAGTAGGCATTGGAGTACCCACACGTAAATCAGTCGGCCCCTCACCGAACAGGTGATTCATATGGCCTCGAATCAATAACCAGACAAGACCAGTATCCACCGTTGAAAACCGGGGTAACAGGAAGAACTATCTTGGAATAGTTGTGTCTTCGTGAAAAACCGGGTTGTGTTGGTTTATTGCAAGATAGAAAGTCTCCCATTGAGTCACGTAACCGAAGTGAAGTAACTCGCTCTTGTGCTTCACAACGAGAAGTAACCCCGTCTGAGCGGGCGTAAGATTCAGACCGTCTATGGTAATTGTTTCCGGGACGACGTAAGTACCATCCGGATTAATCATCGACTGAGCAGTAACAGCCTGCTCGACTTGAGCGGGAGTACGTACGTGGCTCGTAGCAAACATGATGGGAAAAGAAGCCGAGTACACGAAAACAAGCTATTGTCCGTCAGGTAACGCAACTCGAACATGAGCGTCACTCAACAACGTCAAATCATCCGGAGTCAAAGTGAGACCGGTTTCCTCGTGTAACTCACGAACGGCAGCGTCCACATGCTCTTCGTTAGCTGCCACAGAACCAGCCGGGAACCAAGTTTTACCAGTACGAGGCTCTCGTTGTAACACTAGCTTGATGTTCGACAGTTTAGTCCCTTCAACGTGAATTACGACCACCACGAAACGTACATGTCCGACAGAAGCCATATCGAATCAAACAAGCAACGTCAAGCGAATCAATTGGTAGCGAAAACGTGTGTCGACCAAATAGCTCCGAAACCAGTGTGGCGGTTAGCCTCCTCAAGCTAAACGCTAGCACAAATCAGTCTAGGTCTGTCGTTGCAAGATGGCAAAATGATGTTGTCGAGTGATGCATGTGAAAGATGTCTCACTGCTGTACTTAAGCAGTATATGTTGTAAGTTGACAATGGAATTGTTAAATGGTTATGTCACTTCCCTCTACTACTCTATTGTCTAACCGTCGTCATCCGTCATGAGACGCGGCTTGCCTAGCATTGGGTTTCACGACGCGGCTCCTTCTGCATCGAAAAACTCGCTTAGGCGCGTCATCTGGCTAGTTAGATTAATTATGCGTATTTGTACGTACCGGGAGGTACTGGTCGTACTGTAGCATCAACACCCTTTATGAATATTGCAGTAGCGACGTACCCACGTGTGTACGTCCGTCCGTTGGAAAAGCACGAATTGGAATCAGTAACGAGTACATGTACAATGTCATGCAATGTACTGTTGCAGGACTGTACTCGTCACACTTGCCACGGCGTTCTTCACCCGCGCCATGGCCGCAAGCGTCCCCGTGCTCCCTCGCGCGGGGCGTGAGGAGCCGCCGCTTGTCGCCTCCACGTTTCGCGTTTTTAATAGCGTTGCGTGATGGGGGTTTCTTGTGTTCTCTCGTGTTTTCTCTCCTAGGTCTATTTGTGGACAT
>JAPMLY010000311.1:22500-142500 GCA_026401115.1 Tetraselmis chui
GAAAACTCTGGTTATTTCCGGAATGCCTTTGCGTGCCTTCCGCACGAAACGAACATCCCAGTTGGCGCGAGCCTGTGATTCGGGGCATTATTGCTTCCGTTTTAAAACGTGTCAATTTGAAGTGCGCGCGTCGACTTTTTTTCCTGATGCTTCTGCGTTTGGCACTGAATTGAAACCCCGAGTATGCTTAGTTGTCAATTATCATTGAAATCGGTCTGTTCCACCGCCCCGTGGAATACTCTGTGTGTAAGGGTAACAAGCTGACATGTACACGCCCCGCAAAACAGAATATAAACCGCGCAGTGGCATATATGTATACGTTTAAACAAACATTATCAAAGGTTTAATTACGGTATTTGATTTTTTTAGATTCCGCCCGTTTATTTAACTGGGCATTAAAGTTAAAGCCAGGATGATGTTCATTTCGTGTGTGTGTGTGTGTGTGTGTGTGTGTGTGTGTCTTTTAAGGGAGGAGCTACTCGCGCTGTTGGCGGACCTGGCGCTAGAAGTGGAGCGTACGGAAGAGGCGGAGCGTTGGGGGTTTGCGCTGCTGCGCGTCCCGCGCACGTACGGCTTCCGTAGCGCGCCGCTGCTGCTCGCCGGTGATGTGACGACCGGCTTTGGGCGTGGCAGCCGAGACATGGGGGTGAGGGCCGCTGTTGACGTGCTGCTGAGTATTTGTGGGGTAGTCTATGGGCAGTGTCACTCGCTTGAATGACACAAAATGGTTAACGGTCTCTCAAATGCAATAATGTGTTGCCTCAAACGCGACCATTTTTCGAAACAGAAAAATGTATTTATGTTTATCTGATGGGATACATTACTGGAATGGTGTTATACATGCAAAGCGCTCGTTATTTTATTTTATGCAACCAAGAAACACGCACACACGCACGCACACACACACACACACACACACACACACACACACACACACACACACACACACACACACATGTAATGTTGTTGTGTGTAAAGCTTTGACTGTAGGGTTGATGACGTATTTGATATGTAACTCTGTCCCTGTCGCTGTCACACGCAGGTGCCGACGGCCAACCTGCCCCCCGAGCCGCTCGCCGATCAAATCGAGAATCTTCCCAACGGAGTGTACTTTGGGTGGGTGCCGTGGACGGTGGAAATGCGTCACAGCCATTTCCCGTGAAACCAAAATTTTACTAACCGGATTATGAAATGCCAGACAAGGAATAGGGTTTAATTATTAACCCTAAAACCCTTGACCATCCCGCATAATTTTGACCCTAGACCATTCCGCATAATTTTGATGAGTGAGTTTTTTTTCTTTTTGGAGACACGAGGTTGCAGTTAACGTGGACTGATATTCATGGGGCGTGTTTTGTGGGGGGCGGCAGGTGGGCCAAGCTGATGGATGGGGAGGGGGAGGATGCGGGGGTGAAGAAAATGGTGATGAACATTGGGGAGCGGCCGACCTGCGAGGACGGCGGCGGGCGGACGGTGGAGGTGCACATCATGCACACCTATGACGGCGATTTTTACGGCCGACCCCTCCGCGCCCTCGCCCTCGCCTACCTCAGGTCAACATCCCCCCCCCCCCCTTCCCTCCCCTCCCCCCACACACCCCCTTCCCCCCTCACCACACACCCGTCTGTGATGCTATGCAGAATGCGGCTTTCGTTGGGAATGTGTATCGCAGTCATTTGGCGTCTCATATGAAATGGCAGTGTGATTGTGTGCCCCGTTGGTGTATACTGAATACCTTTAGATTCTTGTGGCGGAAAGAAAGCTCACTGTCGATAGTTCTTTGATATGGATAATACAGGATTGTCTACTTGTACTAGGCAAAGATATATTTTACTGTTACACTGTATTACCAGGCAGTCACTAAAACGAATGTTAGTGCAGTGGGCAATTAAAAATGTTGCGACACTGATGCTATGGATATCACTTTTCAGACGGAGAATAAACAATAGACCGAAGAATTGGAAAATGAAAGAGAACAGTGTCAAATCAAAGTGACAAACTATGAGGCTCCAGCGCATCCCCCCTCTCTGCATTGCCTTCATTCAATACGCATGCGCAAGCTCGCCTAAGGAGCCTCGATGAATTGTGTGTGTATGTGTGTGTGAGAGAGAGAGAGAGAGAGAGGGAGAGAGTGTGTGTGTGGGCGGAGAGTACAACCGACTTGAATGCCTCATTTGTAAATTCATAGTCAACATATATAATCTGTTTTACGGCAGATCATGGGCATGGAAACGTTGCAATAATGTTTGTCGTATGCGATTGACACAAGTATTCGTGATTGCGACAATTGACGAATTGCATGCGGTGAGGATTTAAGTTCAAAACATGCGACATCGGGGTTACATCGAGTGTTGCAAAGTTTGTCACACAATCATGTCAATAGAGTAAGAAGAATGACACTGTCCACTACCCCAGCCTTCGCTTGACATGTTCAGTGTCTGCAGCTGATTTGTGGGACTACTCACGGCTTTGCGTGGCGACAGGCCCGAAATGCGGTTCGCTGGCTTTGGGCCGCTCGTGGCGCGCATTCGCACCGACATCTGCGTCGCCAAGTATATGCTTGACGAGGCAGAGCTGGCGGCGGGCGCGGAGGACCCCTTCTTCGACTGACCGACCAACCTTTGGTGGCGCACCGCCGCCTTTGCCCGACCATGAAGCCCGGACCGATCTCGCTGACAGCCAGGCGCTGTAAAGCCAAGGCGACGGATTCGTGTGGCGATGGTGTGTTTTTGTTGGTGTCTGTTGCAGTCGGCGCTTCGCAGTTTTGCGAGAACAAACGCGGACGGAGTAGTCACCTCATTGTGTAGCACTGGAACACTCCGTCTATACAGTTGTCGAAAATGGTGGCACTTACACAATTGTGCTTTCATATGCACAACATCAGTTTGATAATGGCGATTGCTGCGTCTAGAGTATTAACGTTCTTTCTTCGACTGAGAAATCAAAGCGGGGGTTGGCCGCCTTGCCAGCGTCAGCTTAAGCAGACGCGCTACTACCCATTATAGATGGCCTTGACATTTTCTCATCTCATTGACGTAACATCGCCGATACGTTCAACTCGCCACACGCCAGACCTTCATGCCTGTTGCTCTCTTCCTTTCGTAGCATATACAAACAGTGTCAAGACAACCATCCCATCGACCAACACACCCACCACTCCCCTTTACATCTCGGTGCTCTTAAGCTTTCTGGACGGCTTCAGTGGCGCGACCATCGAACGCACACTTGCTCCTCCAAACTGGGACACGTTTAAAACTAGGCGGTATGCGGAATGGAAGTTGGAGGGGAGCCCCCCCCGGAAGCGCTGCTCCCATATCACGCATATGAGCGCTCCAAATGAAATTATTTACAGCATGCACTGCTCGACACTGCACGGCTGCCGTCGAAGGAGTTTTTTTCATCAGCCATATAGGTAACTTAAAGATGCAAAATGTAGGCCGGAGTCCCTGAATGAGCCTCTAGATACTCCCAGCTAGTAGGGGCTAATATATGTAGTACAACCACTGAGGGGGCTGTAATCAACCGCTGGTTGGTGCAAGTAGTCAAAATACACACAATTGCATACTTCCTCAGTTAAAAGTCCCTTTTCTTTGAAATCCTCCTTATCCGCCATCACCAAGGTGTGAGCTCCAACTTCATTGCGATTGTGGATAACCAGAGAGGTGCCCTTTTGCGCATTCCATTGCGCACACACGCATGAACCATTATCTTGGGGAGCGTGAGGCGCTGGTCGCTCCCCTTTGGCTTCACCTGTTGCACGCCCCACCAGCTGCGGGGGCGGCTTGTGCGGCACCAACCAACTCGCGCCCGCTGATTCCCCCAAGAACGTGTTTTCAGATTTACACACAACGAGCGCCATATATGAGTGAAACCCTCCAGAGCCCCCCACCCCCCTCCCCTCTCATTGACACCCACTTCGCAACATTTACGCCCTCACAGCGCAGAGCACTTGCAAACACACGCCAACACCTCCTTAGTAAAAGATCGCCAGTTCATCTGTCCACCAATGTACATTTCTCCATCAGCTGTTTAGCGACAGAGCAAATACTGAGGTTTCACAGGGTCTGCTCCTCCATGCGAACAGAATGCTTCGCCGCGACGCATGCACGCCCCGACCCGACCCGACCCAACTGGCGCAGGCGAGCTGACTCCAAAATATGGGATTTCAATACAAGGACACGCAAGAGGCGAAAGGGGAGAGGACAGCGGGGGGTTGCTTCCCCAGAGCAGCCCACCCGCGCACCGCACACCCCATCCTCCTCCCCTCCTTTGCCTGATATAACCTAATTGGACCCACTCCACTACTTCATCCCCAGCTGAACCGATTTAATATAAGGTAGTCTCCGCTGCTTTCTGTGGTGGTATCTATGTGCTGGGGGGAGGGGAGGAGGGGGGAAACTGGGGACACGGACACTGGGGAGCCAAGGAACGCTGGCGCTCACGAGTTGCTGGACCTCCGCCGCTCGCTCTTGTGCTGCCAGTAGGAGAGCACCCGCAGGAGCTCGAGCGGGTCAAAGGCGTCCGTCTCGCCGGGTTTGTAGCTCTCCGTGGCGTCCAGCCAGTCGTTGTAGTCCGTCCCGCGCTCGCCCGCCGCCTCCTGCAGCCCAAACGCCACGATGGGCACGTTCTTCTCCATCTTGAGCGCCTTGCAGCCGGGGGACACCACCATCGAGGAGTGCACAAGAGCCACGTCCACCGGCTTCCTCATGTTCTGCACACCGAAGCCCCACACACGTCCGTCAGCCCCCAAGCATGTCCAACCCACCATCCCTCGCAGGTAAACGTTATGCCGCTGTCGATGGGTGGGAAACCAGTCGACCCCCACTTTTTCCATAAAGCCACCCTTCACATCCACCCATTACGCAGCTCTGCACACTGAAAGCATAATAAAAAGCAGCGCGATCGAACTGAATGCCCACAACTTGACCACAACGGAATGTCCACAGGAGTCAGAACGGTTGCTTTGTGAAAGAGAAAATCATCAAATGTGAATTAAACTTCACGTCACAGGAAACAGTCGAGTCAGACGGATGCGAGGGATGGGGATGGGTTGAGGTGCGTGTCATTCTGTAATCTCTTTGCATCTTTCGAAACGAGGGAACTTGAGGAACGTACGCGGAAGATTGAGCAGTCGTTGGGAGCTCTGTGTCTGGACTTGTGGATGGCGTTGAGTCGGATGTTTGGGGGGCGGTACCAGAACTACGGGAGAGGGGGGTGAACTACGTAAAGAAGCATGAGCACTGTTTGCGCATCGACCCTGAGCATAAGAGCTCCCAGGACCAGATCAGCGAGGAGGGAAAGTAGGGTGTCGGAAACCCTAAACCCTTCTCCGTACAGGACTGCGGACAGAGTTGGTACCTGGGCGGCAGCGGATGCAAAATTGCTGAGCTCCTCCAGCGAGGTGGCCTCCTGCACCTTGATGGGCAGCTCCGCGCTGAAGCTGTGCAGCTGGTGTTTGATGGTCTCCAGCAGCTCTGGGTCCTTGCTCGCCACCAGCACGCGCACCAGGCCGGACGGCATGGGCGACGGGCCGCAGTCCACGAGCGACTCATCCTATCGAAAAGTGAGAAACCCACACCCCAACGAAATCAGCACACACTCGCGACAGCACCGCTGTGTGACGCAATATGTCAAAGGAGGGCAGGAGAAAGTGGCAGGTATAAAAGGAGAACGGATACGTAGGTGAGGAGTTTTGAGGGAGGCTTGGAATTATCATACGAATCTTTAGTTTTCGAAAACAAGCAAAACGAAGAAAAGAACGCAAATTCGCTGACACGAAACTTCGCGGGACATTTACAGACACAGCAAACATGCGAGGAGGGTGTTTCGCAGGTGTGTGTGTGTGTGTGTGTGTGTGTGTGTGTGTGTGTGTGTGTGTGTGTGTGTGTGTGTGTGTGTGTGTGTGTGTGTGTGTGTGTGTGTGTGTGTGTGTTGGGGGGAGGGGGGGGGTCATGGTCTGGGGAATTTCTGTGTACCACTACATTTTAAAAGCTGTTATGTAAGAATTAACAACACAACAATTTAGAAATTTTGTTCCAAAATAGAAAGAACGAGCTGCGTCGTGGCAAATGTTTGGCTGAAGGGAGAGGGGGGGGGGGCACCTTGTCCACCTCCTTCTCCTCGCTGTCCTCCCCAGAGTTGCGCCGGCTCTTCTGGAACGATCGACGCGCGCCGATGGCGCTTGGCTGCAACACATTGTCGCTCGAAACACGGTGCGGCACAGGCTTGTCTGCCGCCGCCGCCTCCTTGTCACCTGTAACTGGGGCGGGGGCATCCCACGGCAGCTGCATGGTCGAGCAGCCGGTCAGTCAGCCCACATGAGCTCACTCTACGGACACCATACCACACTATTTCAGGCCGGTCACCCTTAGACCCCGTTGAGGGACGTTCAATCCCTTTCAATGAATGCGTGAAAATCAAAAAAACAGAAACAGTGTTGACAAGTAGAGCAAGGGAGGCGGGCATTGTGGTAGGTAGAGGAGATTTTCGACATGCGCACACTTCATCTTTTAACGATACAAAAATGCCAATTTGAGGAGTTGTAGCTCAGTTGTGTTAGACGGATTCCCAATGTGGTAATGAATGAAATCATATTGCTTGAAATGAGGTTCGAACTCATTATGACGGCTGGTAACGGCTCCGCACCAAATGCATACGTGATGAGAAAGAAAGGATGTGATAAGTAAAACCAACTGAGACAAGCGTCTGGGGCGCCTACGTTCTTCTGCGAAATAACCCCGCCCTCTGCATCCCCAGCAGATCGGGTACTCTCAACGCTCACCCTGTGGTTGCTGCCTGCTACCATACAACAGCATTGACGGTTAGACAAAGCCTAAGCATACGTCTGTACATATGTTGTGTGTGCGTGTGTGTGTGAGTGTGTGTGTGTGTGTGTGTGTGTGTGTGTGTGCTTGTGTGTGTTTGCGTCTGAGTGTGAGTCTATGTGTATTTGAAGGTGTGTATCTGTGTGGGGGTGGGCGTGTGTGTGTTTGTGTCTGTGTGTATTTGAGTAAGTGTTTGTGTGTTTGTATATAAGTGTGTGCGTTTGGGGGGGGGGGGGGGCGTGTGTGTGAGTATGTTTGTGTGTTTGCGCAAACGTATATATGTGTGCGCGTGTGGAGGTGGGTGGGTGTGTGTGGTGGTAAGGGGGGGGGGGGGGGGGGGGGGGGGGGGGGGGGGGGGGGGGGGTCTGAAACGGTGGGTGGGTTTGGAGCGGAGGGTGTTTCTATGTCTGGGGGAGGAGGCGTACGTTCAGACTCCCCAGACTGGCGCTTTTGCTCGATAACCGCCAGGCGGGCACTCATGTCCGTACTCAGGCGGCTTCCCATCCGTGGCCGCGCGCTGCTGGTAGACGTCCGGTCCGGAGCACTCTCACAGCTCTGGACATCCCAAGCGCGGCAAATACACATCTCAGCAACCCTTCCAAGCCAGCACACATGTTTCCACCCTTTCGACTTCCCAATCCTCACACCCTAAAAACTTTCAGTGCTTTCCCGTCGTCGACACTAACCCGTAATGATGGCCATATTTATAGTCATCAAAGTCCAGGAAAGTCCAAAACCGTACACAAACGCAGACTATGTCGCAACGCCAAACTTTTTGACAGACAGCGGGGCGAAGAAAAAAGAATAATATACGCACCGTGCGCGTGGACAGAGCGTCCAGCCGCCTCTTCATGTCCACACTCAATCGGCCAGCGCGACGGTACGTAGTACCGTCGGCCGAGATACCCCCTGGGTCGGACTCCACACTGTGCCGCCCTGACTCGACGCTCAACCGGCCCGCAGAGGACTGCGATGTCTACAGGAAATCCCGCGGCAGCACGCATATACACAGTCAGGCACGTGGGTAGGGACTCGAGCTCAGTTTAAACAAACAGAACTATATACTAAACAATCAGAAAGGCAGCAAAGCTGTGATGCATGTAGCTATAGCGCTGCCCAGTCCCACTTCACACGATGAACTTCATTTCATCCCAACCCGGGCTGATATCCCAACCCCTGAAATAATAAGCACAAGGCATATGTTGCTGTCTTTTTTACTTGTTGGTATCACCGAATGCATGCGTATCTCTGACCTCTAGCTCAATTGTCAGAGGCACGTGCCTGACCACATGTAAACGGCGTGTCTCGCCAGATCCCTTCGTTAAGCAAAAACGGTAAAAAAAAACTCGCGAGTGTAATTGCATAAGATGTGGAATTGGGTAAGGTGTACTGTTCGTGTTGGTGATAGTAGTGGTGCTCCAATAGCGATGCACATATACGCATATGTCAGGCATCCACAGCTTAGACAGGAATGTGCAAAAATAGTGAGGGAGGGCATCTCCTCACTCACCCGTCTGGAGATGCCCTGAATTCGCTCCTTCACGTCCAAGCTGAGTCGGTTGCCGTTCCTGCGCTGCTTCCCCTCAGATTTACGCCGGACATCCCCCGCCCCGACGGCGGCTGGCATAGCTGCCGCCTGCAGCGCCTCCGCCTCATCTTCCAGATAATGAGCCCCAGCGGTTTGGCTCCCCGTTTCAGTCTCCTCCAAGTCGTTCTCATTGAAAAATGTGCGAACCGCCACAGTTCCCAGCCCAAAGGGCAGAGCGACCTGGACCAACCCCGCGGCAATGAGAACCCTCAGCAGCTCTCGACCACTTGCTGCTCCACCACCTCAACGGCAATGACTCCCGGATCACTGACAGCGAAAGCATTCACGATTGCCTACTACTCACTTTTTTGGAGGTCGTGCCGTACTTGAGTGCGTAACTTCGGCAATTTTGGTGCAGATTCCAAGCGCCTGTTTGCAAGGGACATTCCGTTCAAAACGAGGCCACCCCAACGACAACCACGGGCCGAGAGGTAAGGTTGCATACAGTCAAGGGGGAGAGGGAGGGCAGGGGCGCGTACATAGCCCCCACGAGAGCTTGGCCAGATCGATGAAAGCGTACGCGATTGCGGAGCCTGGCGCCGACAGCGAACCAAAACCCTCTGGCCCTGCGATGAAAAGCACTGGATACCCCACCCACACAATGCCCCAAAGCGCCGCGAGTGGGTAGATACCCCGCCTGCGTATTCCCACGCATACGCAGATAAATGAGCTTAGTCGATGCATTGAGAAATATTGGTCCAACTTAATCCTGAAATGGTTAAGGGCTGTGAGAGAGGGGGAGGGGTGGGGCTGTGATTCACCTGCAAACCACAATATTGAGGGTGTAGTAAAGCTCAATAAACTGAATGGCAGCGTAGACAAAGGCGGCTAGCCCCGCAACCCCCGCGAGTGCAAAGAGGACCGCCTTCGTGGTGATGTCCGCCGCAGCGGCGGTGCTGACGCCAAGGACAACCATCAGTACGCTGAGTAACAACAAGGGATCCTGCAGCCGTGGGTATACGCTACTGAGGCCCGTCACACGGCACAGCGCCATCACCATCGCCGGTACGATGAGCAGCCACGCGGCGTAGCGTAGCCAATTCAGTGGCGCGGTGCATGGGACGTACAGCGCGACGGGGACAGCGCCCGTCGCTGTCAGACTGATCAGGTATTGAGCTGCGAGGGGAGGGGATAGACACAGGGAGCTGACTTAGTCACACGAACTGCAGGCCTCCTGGTAGAAAATGTTGCCCCTGCTACCTGTGACAGTGAGTGTGACCACAACCCTAATGAAGAGCTATGTCAGTTGAGTAAACTGCCCCGTACTGCTCCGCAAGAGGTGGGAGTAGATAGTACTGGCCCAGCCAGAAGTGAATGCTTACAAGTTGGCTTAGACTGATTCAGCTGCACATGTGCTCCTCACCCTGTCTTCCTAACCATATTGAAATGCATTCCATCTCTACTTCTTTCCACTCCACTTGGAATAACTACTGAAAGGGTGACTCCCACCGCTTGACAGCTGGGAGAACAGCGACCTGAATCCACGCCTGTAACCCCTTCCCATGACATGCGTCTGATGTGGCATTCTGTAGTGATAAGAGAAAGATTGCAATGTATATAACTGAGCCGGGAGGGGCAGTGGGGGGTGCTTGCTGAGTATTTCCGCGTCGGCGACAAGGGTGAAAAGAAAAGAAGAGAGACGGAAACGAGACCAAGGAGCGCTCGCGAGGTAAACAATAAAGCCCTAACAGAAGCACCGAGACCAATGAAATACCGTGCACAGCCTGTGCTGATAAGAAAGCGGGTAAAAGTTGTTGAGTGCTGCGACGGGGTGGGTGTCGCTGCCTCGTGGGAGCTCACCCGCGACGACGAGGGAGTAGTAAAAGAGAGTCCACTCCCGGAAGCCGTGGAATAGCTGCCATAAATGGAAGGCAGCTAGCGTAAGCGCTAGAGCTACCACCGCGCTCTCCAGTCCGACCTTGGCGCTGTTCAGGCTGACGGGGTCGTCCCAGTATCCGCAAGCGTTGAGCGCCTCCGAAAGTTGCGCAGCCGAGCAGAGGTCCAGCCCGCCGCGTGCATCGCACGTGGACAGTGACTGCGCCAGCGGCGGCTCAGTCTGAGGCGAAGACATATGCCACGCAGTGCACGTACGCGCAGGCAAGCACAACAGCGTCGCCTGATCCGGTGTGCAGGCAGACGCTAGTCGCCCGGTCTATCTCCGCTGTAGCGATCAAGTTCGGGGCGGCGTCGTATAATAACGGAGCCGGGCGGGGATGGCTGGTCGCGAAACAAATAAATGTATACGTGCCGCGGTGCCTTCCATTCTTGGGGTACAGTATATAGTACTGCATCGCTGCTGCACAATAAATAAAGTATATAATTTAAAATAAGCTTTAAATAAATCGCTGCTATACACATAAATAAGCAGCCTCTTGTTTCCCCTCCCACTTTCCCTGTCCGTGCTCATCTCGTTCTTCTTGTAAGCAATTGTTTTATACATATACATAAGCTATATATAGAGAGGATCCACAAAATGGAAAATAGTACTTAACGTTTTTATCGCTGAATAAATAAAGGGCAAATAAAATAACGGAGCTGGCGCGTAAGGCCTGCGCCGCAGCCCAAACAAGCTCAGCGGCGTACATTTGTGGAATATACTAAAACGCGGCAAATCCGTTCACATGCAGCACCATCCTGCCCAAACGAAAGCTGCAAGTGTCCAAAACACGCAAATGTTCCGCCACGAACCCACGTCACCTGGAAAATGGGTGTCTTGGGACTCTTGCCCGGCCTTGGGCTGCTGTGTCGAGCGGCGAATATCTACGTCTCGGGTCTAGGAAAGGTGGTGGGGGTGGATGCGTGCGTGTGGATGCACAAGCTCGCGTACGTATACGCACGCGACCTCGTGAAACGTGCCGACTACACCCATCTCGCCATAGCAGTAGTAAGGCAGCGAGCTCAATATGTGATCGCCAAAGGCCTTAATCTGGTACTAGTCTTCGACGGCGGGCGCTTACCAGCCAAGAGTCCGACAGAAAAGCACCGACAACAGGGGCGAATGGCGGCACCCACTAGCATGTTGTACGACGGCGGAGAACCCGACCACCTAGCGGCCGCCGCGGCGCTGCAACTTGGTTGGCATGCTACTATCGAGTTTTTGAAGGCGTTAAGTCTCGCGGGAGTAGTGATAGCTCCCTACGACGCGGACTCTCAACTCGCGTACATGGCCAAGAACGGGACCATTTGGGCAGTGTGGACAATAGACAGCGATTTCATAATTCATGGAGTGCCAATGACGTTTTTGAAAGTGTCTTGGGAAACTGGGCGGTGCTTTTCAGTAAATTACAACAAAATCACGTCGTCTCAATCGTGGCCTCAAACACCTAAGCATGATACCCCGTTTCTCCGAGCATTATCTAGGTTTGGGAAGGACTTTTTGCTTGCTTATGTGTTGGCGGCAGGTCGTGATTACGGCACAAAGGTGGCCAAGGTGGGCCATGCAGAGGCGGTAATGGCTATCAAAACGTTGCGATGCGTGTAGGAGCTTTGTCTATTATGGATATTGTTCTACCGGCTCTCGCTTCAGCATTGGCGGAGCACTCCGCAAATCTAAAGCAGGCCGCGTGGGTTGCTATTGCCCGGGAGGCAGTGAGCCATTGGCATACGATTGCATTTTGAAATCGGTCGTGACCAAAAGTGGTATCCCATGCGAACTTGCTTGCGCTCGTTGGGAATTTCTTGGGGCGCCCATACCATCGGGCGATCTTTCAACCCAATCACGAATATCCGTGCATATTATCAATGCGGGGGTGAGTATCACCACGCTGAATGCTTACTACTCAGCGCAAGACGCGCCCCGCCTTGTCTGGTAAACCCAATAGACTCGTAGGAGAGAACAGAGACTAAGAAAGGAACTGAGACTAGTTGCACAAATCGACGATCATTTGAACACACCCTTTTGTTATCCAGGCGTTGCGAGAGATGCTGATAACATGTCAAAACCTGTCTCCTCGGTGCGTAACCTCCCTCGCACCGCCCTCCACCGCCCTACTTCAGACCTCGGAGATGGCCTTCCTTCCCTTAAGGCCCACGCCGCACAACTCACAGTCTGCTACCTCCACAAAATCATGAACACCCCTGGCTATAGAGGCCACATGGCTCGAGCACACATTCACACCATATCCACCACATACACCCACTTGCCCGCTGAATCCATCATGACACGCAACTCCCCACCCACACTCCGATGCCTGGTATGGGCCCAACGCGACGCGGGCACCATGTTCAACAACATCCCTCCCCTCTCCCTCACCAACCCCATTGCCTCCACACTCCACGACCACTTCACCCGCCAAGACAACACCCTCCTCGCCTCACTCCGAGACAGAGCCACCCACATCACCGACCCCCACTCCAACAAACAAGCATACTGTGAATTCACTCCCCGCAAAACACACACATCCCTTCTCCCCCGCCTCCCCCCCCCTTTGGAAAAACAACATCACCACATGGCCACAAGTTCTCCTCCGCGCCACCTCAACTTCCCTCCTCCTCAAATCCTGCAAATCCATCTCCACACACACGGGGTCCACCGCCTCACTCTCAGTCCCCATCCGCCTCCTCGCCGCTGTCCTAACTGAGCCCCTTAACACCATCCACAACCGCCTCCCCATCGCACACCTCACCCCCAAACACGCATCCCCCCCACCACCATCCACCTCTCATGGCTCTCCCCCCTTTCCCCCCACCTTCCCCGCTCCCACACACATCGAGACTGACTACATCCCACCTTCAGACCACCACTACCCTCCCATCGACGTCAGACGCATCATTTCCAAGCACAAGGACACAGAATATGGCCAAACCCAGTACATGTTAGAATGGGCCCCGGAACACCTCACGGAATGGGACATCCAACTCCAACTCGACGACGGCTTCCGCCTCATCTCCTCCACCCCCACATCGGTATGTCTCCCCACCCCCTCCCCCAATAGCTGCTCCATCTGCCATGAACCCCTACACACAGACCCCACCTCCACTTGTTGCACGTGCCCGCACTTTGCCGTCCATTCCCAATGCCGCCCCGCTCATGGACCAGTCACGTGGCCATGCGACTGGTGCGACCGCGGTCAACAACACGACCTCACCCGCCTCCACGAGGTCCAGTGGGCCCCTTGCCTACAACTCCACGACACTATCAGTGAGACCCCCTCCGGCCCCACCGCCCTCACCGCATTTAACTCAGGCTTTGTCCCCTCCACAACACCCATCCTTCCCGTCCCCGGACAACCCCCATGGATGCACCCCCTCATCACATTCAACCACGACCCTATCCACCCCGACCCCGACATGCTCCCCACCGGCAAATTCACCATACACGCCCACCAAACACTACATGACACCACCATCCTATGCACCCCCGAGGGCCGCGCGGTCACTACCCTCAACGGCCCCCGCATCCGTCACCTATTCCAACTCTTTTGCCCCGACCTCACGCAACACTCGTTCGAAGGGGAGGTCTACCACCTCATCACGCGCCTAGGCTCCCGTTCAGAAATCCACTCACCCACACCCGCCACCACCACACGCAACCGATGGGCCACTAGAAAGGACCTCCTCACAGCACTCCGCGACACATTTCACATCCAAACAGAACTCTATTCAGACCCCCTTAACAAATCACTCCACTCTCACACCTATCACTCACAATACCCCAAAGACTTAGTCTTCTCATCAAGCGGCAGCAACGCACCACTTATCTGGCACGGCACCAACATCGCCGACCCGGAATACGATCACGAATGCACAACCACTCCCTAGGAAACGACTTCGCAGACACACTAACCAACCAAGTTGCAGATGGACACCCACCCGACACGACATACACCACAAGCTCAAACGTGTCGATAGGCCACTGAACCTTGCCATACACCCTCATTCCACAAACCCTAGGGGAACCCATCCCCTACAGATACACAAACCTCAAAACTGACGCTCACACCCACAGCACGAGACACACACACACACACACACCCCTCTCACAAACATCCAAACACGGCGCCTTCCTCGCCCGCGCCGCGGAGGACGGTGCGGACTTCACTTTCCACAAAAAACACACAACATTCACCAACATACAATTCACCCACAAGCAAGAATTCATGTGGGGGGTCCACAACACCCGCCTCCTCACACACAACCCCGCCCTGCGCTGCCCCATGTGTGGCCAATTTACTAGCAACGGCCACATGGCCGGTAACTGCCCATCCATGTATGGCATAAGACAAGACCGCCATAAAAGCGCGCTACAACTCCTACTCTCTCTCTCTTGGAACGCCACAATGGAGGACGGTGAGAGACCATCACTGCAGACTTCGGTAACAAACCCATCAAGTCCTTCACCTCCCCCACACCCACCCGCACCCCACTTGACTGTCACCCCCCTCACCCCACCCACATGCCTACCCGCCTCGTTGCTGTTGACGAAGGTCTCTCGCCCGACTCTCTAACCTCGTGCCCCGTCATCCTCCCCCTTGAGATTCTCCCCCCCGCGCTACATCCCCCGGCGCACAAAACTGATTTCATTCGCCTCCTCGAGCCTCGATTCGTCGGTCACACAAACGGTCGCCGCCGATACTCATCCATTAAGATAATTCAGATAGGGGAGTGGAAGTACTGCACTGACCACAACCTCTCCCAAACAGCCCACCTGATTAGAGCCAAATACACACCCCTCGCAAATGCCATCCGCAACCACTGGCCAGGCACCGAGGTCGACATCCTCCCCGTCGTCATGAGCCGCACGGGTATACCGCACACATCCACCATCGCAAGTCTCACCTCTCTCCTCACCCTCCGCACCGACCCTCCCGACAAACTCATATCCAAAACACGACTTGACACATCTCGCATACTCGCACAACTTCACACGCACACTGTCCAATGGCTGCACCATCTCCTACTTGTATACCGCATCAAATCACGCACGACCTCTCGCCGCGCCCCCACACACTGCACACTCGCACGCCCCCGATTGCACACCATCTTCGCCATGCATCGCACCCTCCCCGGGGGGGGGGTAAAACCCCCGAAACACACTTGGAGAGGTTGGATTACGGTGGTTAACGGTCTAGCCATGACTTGTAAGTTTCATGTATGGCATAGTTGGGAGGGCCGAGAGACAACAACCGGCGCGTACGGTATTTGGTGTAAACCGGCGCATACGGTACATGTTGGAAACAATTTCAATTTCAATTTCACGAATGCATGCGCCAAGCTATGGAACACGCAATCACCAGCGCCCACTCCACAGCCCCACACACACCCAGCGCCACCATCCTCATACTCCCCCGATGGGAACACACACCATACCGACATTCAAAATACATCGAATCCCCATACACCCACCACCTATACACCCTTCCCAACAACGCAAACACCTTCCTACCCCCCGACCAACACACATGCCACCCCACCCCCACCCCATTCGGCACACGCTGGATTGTAAACATTTCCCTCGTCGCCAACCCCCTCGCACTCTCCGCCTTGCCCTCACGCGCAGCCATGACCGCCCTCCACAACACCCTCGAATCAATATACGACACACACCTCCCCAACCCCACCATCACCAACCCACCTCCACACCTCTTAGACACTTACTCACCCCACTCCGCAGGCATCTACCATCTCCCCCCCAGCCCCACTCACTCCCTCACTTAACCCCTCCCTGAACGCACGAAACTAGCATACTCCCCCACCAAAGGAAATCTTGCTTGGAACAGGCAAGACTTTGTATACACATACGGCTCCAAGAAAGGCGGCTCCTCCCCCCTAGGAGCAGCCACCACCCACCCCGCCACGGACACCCGCATCAAAATTCTGGTGACCTCTACCCCTCCCTCACACACAATCAATCGCGCTGAATTAGCAGGCATAGACATAGGCCTCCAACTAGGACACACCCACCTCCTTATAGACAATGCGTGCTCCCTCCGCCTCATACAAGGCTACGTGAACTACCCATCCGCTTACAAACACAACATCCACCGCGACACGCTCCTCTCCATCACACACACCCTCAAAACCCGCTGCAACGCAAGCATACACACACACCTCGGCAAAATTAAAGCACACAACCACTCACTAGGAAACGACCTCGCAGACACACTCGCTATCCATGTTGCGGACGGCTACCCACCCGACACCACATACACCACAGGCTCAAACGTGTCGATAGGCCACTGAACCTTGCCATACACCCTCATTCCACAAACCCTAGGGGAACCCATACCCTACAGATACACCAACCTCAAAACTGACGCCCACACCCACAGCACCAAATACACTCACACACCTCTCTCACAAACATCCAAACATGGTGCCCTCCTCGCCCGCGCCGCGGAGGACGGCGCCGACTTCACTTTCCACAGAAAGCACACAACACTCACCAACATCCAATTCACCCAAAAGCAAGAATTCATATGGGTAGTCCACAACACCCGCCTCCTCACACACAACCCCACCCTGCGCTGCCCCATGTGTGGCCAATTCACTAGCAACGGCCACATGGCCGGTAACTGCCCATCCATGTCTGGCATAAGACAGGACCGCCATAACAGCGCGCTGCAACTCTTACTCTCCCTCTTGGAACGCCACAATGGCGGTCGTTGGGAGACCATCACTGCGGACCTCGGTAACAAACCCATTAAATCATTTACTTCCCCCACACCCACCCACACCCCTCTTGACTGTCACCCCCCTCACCCCACTCACATGCCCACCCGCCTTGTTGTTGCTAACGAAGGTCTCTCGCCCGACTCTCTAACCTCGTGCCCCGCCATCCTCCCCCATGAGATTCTCCCCCCCCCGTGCTACGACCGCTGGCGCACAAACCCGACTTTATCCGCCTCCTCGAACCTCGATTCGTCGGTCACGCAAACGGCCGCCGCCGCTACTCATCAATTAAAAAGATTCAGATAGGGGAGTGTAAGTATTGCACGGACCACAACCTCTCCCAAACAGCCCACATGATTCGTGCCAAGTACACACCCCTCGCAAATGCCATCCGTAGTCATTGGCCAGGTACTGAAGTAGACATCCTTCCCATCGTCATGAGCCGCACGGGCACGCCGCACTCATCCACCATTGCAAGTCTTACCTCTCTCCTCACCCTCCGCACCGACTCTCCTGACAAACTCATCTCCAAAACACGACTCGACACGACTCGCATCCTTGCACAACTCCACTCGCACACTGTTCAATGGCTGCATCATCTCCTACTCATATACCGCATCAAATCACGCACGACCTCTCGCCACGCCTCCACACACTGCACACTCACACGCCCCTAAGTGCACGCCGCCATCACCTCGTCTCGCACACTCCCCGGGGGGGGGTAAAACCCCCGAACGCCCTTTGGAGAGGTTGGATATAGGTGGTTAACGGTCTAGCCCTGACTTGTAAGTTTCTTGTATGGCATTGTTGGGAGGGCCCAGAGACAGCAACCGGCGCATACGGTAATTGGTGTAAACCGGCGCATACGGTACATGTTGTAAACAATTTCAATTTCAATTTTCTTCAGGCAGGGTGTGAATGTCCAGCCGGTAAAAGCACGGAATGCGTCCACGTGGCAATGACATTGATGGCCATTCATTTGATGCCTCGCCCTGATAACTTGGGAGTATGTTTACCCGTGACGTCCAAAATCTGCAAATGGAGCCAGCCTAGAGAAGGGGAGGTGTATGACCATTGGCCCGCATTCCATTCGTGACCTCTATGGGTGCATGTACTGGCAACGGTAGAGCAACGAAAATCTTGATGGAGGCAAATAGAGACATTGGATACCGGCGAGCGTTCAATCCCACAAGTGCACGCCACCACGCGCAGTGGAAAACGGCCGCATGCCACGAGGCGTTTAGTCAGAACTTGAACGCCGTTTTCCTGAGTGCGTCCAAGACATGTGGCACTACAAGCGGATTCGAGATTATGTATGGACCACGGCCCGAGCACTGATTGCGAAACCGGTGAGCACACAAACATTGTGTAATATTTAAACACATCAGCTCATTGTGTCGCCATCTTCCTCTGTTTCTTCCCACGCGGCGTCGACATGTAACGGCCGCCCTAAATTGCACAAATGACTGACTACGGAGAAGATGTTCCCGACTAAATGAACATACTTGAGAGGAATCTTTTTTGCGGCTGAAAGATCCCCAGTCATGAACCCGAGAGAAGTGACGCTCTACATGAATCCGCAAATTAGAATGCATGCCGCCTTCCTCCTCACATCCGATATAAATTGATCAATCCCTCTAAACTTTCTGGGCGGTGCCATCACTCTCGCGCCCTTTGCATGAAAGACAGATGCTAAGCCATCAAACCCTTTGTCAGCGGGTAAACAATCCTAGATGTCTAGCAGGTCGAGAAATCCACTTAGCTCGCAAATTTGGATGTCCGAAATACGACATGGAAACGCATTTGATGACCACACAAAAGCGCCACTAGGCGCAATGGCTGCAAGAATCTTGGCGGTGTGCGCATGCTTGTAGTCACTCCAAACAGTCCTAGCTGACTTCCGGCTCGCAAGCGCTTGAATGCGATACTCGGTGCAGTCTAGCACCATCCTCACGAGGTCACTCCCATACACTGCGCGCCACTTGTCAGAGCTACGAGCACTTAAGTCATTTGCTTTGGGTGCTGGAAAGTAGAACCTATGCCATTCAGAAAGACAAAGTAAAAAACACATTAGAACTATTGTCGTTTAGATACTCTTATATTTTTTCTTGCATAGAATAGCGATAAAGTGTGGAAAGGGGGCACCTTACGTAAAGAAAGGATACATGAAGTTGATCCATATCACAAAGCATCTCGCCAGACTACCATACGAAATTTTCGCCCATGTTGAGATGAAACTTTCGCCCATGTTGGACTCTACTTCTTCCCTTGCCGACACCACGTCAAAAGCGACGTGTGCGTGGTGTGCTTCGACCTCCTCGCGGGTACGCCGTCGAGGCAAAATCTCAATGTTCCTTGCATCGTTTACACGACTTGATAAAATAATGGCCATGTTAGAAGGAGGCCGTACTAAGTGTGTGGGTGCGGGCGATGCCGCTGCTCCGATGTTCACAAACCCTAGTTCCACCCGCCGCTCCATTTCTTTACCGCCGTGCGAGGTAGACGGTAGCGAAGTTATGTAAAAAGTCGCGAAGAATGCCATTCATTATCCTCTAGAATGTAGCTGGTGCGTTGCACAATCCGAACGGCATGGCGACCCATTCCACTAAACCATCAGGGGTATGAAAAGCTGTCTTGTGGACGTCATGATCACGTACTTGAACTTGATGCCAGAAGCCAAACGCGAGGTCAAGATGAGTGTAGACATTTGCGTCCTTAAGCTCATCGAGTGTGTCTTCCACACGCGGAATGGGTAGGCGTCTTTACGCGTACCTTCGTTTGGTCCACGGTAGTCAATACACAAGCGTAGCGAGCCATCAGTTTTACGCACAAAAAGAATTGGCGAGCCGAACTCGCTATAGCTAGGGCGAATTAGACCAACTTCCATGGCGTCTTTGAGCTGTCGATTAAGCTCAGCGCGCTCTGCAAGTGACAGTATGTTAAGACGTTGGCGTTTCATCGGGCCAATAGTTTCAATGGGATGATCCCACTGTCGGCTTACATGCGGCGAATCCAGTGGTTGCATTAACTCGGGGAAGTCATCGCAAAGTAACGACCGGAAGTTTTCACGTTGTTTTGAAGTAAGCTCCTATCCAGTGTGAAACTCAGTTGGCGGATCTGCCGCTGGCGTAACGTTTATCACGTAAAATTCAGCATTACGTCCTCTGCGGCGGCGCGTCTTGCGCATAAGTTTCTGAACGTTAGTAGACGACATCACTAGACACTCAGGACGTCACTCCTCAATCTGAGTCTCTACCGTTGTGCCATCCATCAGGGTGAAAACACGCGTAGTACCAAGTTGTGAAGAGGCTTCCTCCTCATCAAGAAATTGTAAACCCAATACTATATCAACAACACATAAATCACGTAAGACGTAAGAAGTCCGTTGAAATTCGTGACCAGCCAGCTCATAAGTAACCTCATAGAACGTTGAAGATGTCACACGTTGTCCGTTAACAAGTCTTACCGGAGTTTTGGTTGGAGACTTACGAGTCGGCAAAGCCAACCCTATTACAAAGTCTTCAGACACGAATTCAAGAGTCGCAGCGAAGTCGACCATACCCGTAACATGCTGCCCACCATCATGAGTTTTCACAATTAGCTCCGTGCGAATTAACGGCCGAGCTTCCGTGAGGTCCGTTAACAAGGCGGTAGCTATCGAAGAAAATTGTCGTAGCGTAGCGATGGACTCTTCCGTGTCGTCATGAGGTGCACGTACCGAGGTGGTTGGTCAGGAAGTGTAGTAGGTGCATGATCGCAAAAAGTACAATCAGATACGGTACATGTTGTAAACAATTTCAATTTCAATTACAATCAGCGTCGACTAACCAAAGTTTTGAACATGCCAAGGAGCTGGAGCAACCACCTCCTTATGGGTAGCATTGTCCAGCGACTCGCGAGTAAACAATTGGGTCCTAGCAGGGAATTCTTGGTAGAGTTTCCAATGTCGAGTGAGCTCATTGAACTTTGTTCACTTAGGAAAAACGAAGACTGCCATTGTAGATGTTGGAGCTGTACGACGACAACTCTCAAAACGGCGTACAATGTGTTCAGCCAACTCCTAGGGTGGATTATTGAACACCCGTTCACCTAACAAGTCTCTCTCCATTATCGAATCACTCGGCGAACAATGAGGTAAGTCACCGTGCGAATTTAGACCCTCGTCATCGACACATCCCTCCAAGGTGAAGTCAAAGCGTGCATGCAAAGGTTCGAAAGCAGAGTCAACGAGTTTCCAATCAATCGAACATCGGGTTACATGTTTACGATTCTCTCTGCTTATTGTTCGGACGACGACGACATGCTACTAGTGTTGCAAGAGTCGCGAATGTAGTCGATGGAGATGTCGAAAGAGTCTCGACGACCTTTGTCGCTAGCAGTATTTCAAAACGATCAATAGATTCAACCGGCTGCTCCAATTCGTCACTAAAACAGCCATGCCACCATGATTGCTTCTTCAAAGGAGCACCCATCGTCTCCTTGCCTTTCAGCTCCGAGCACTGGAAAAGACGTTGTCCCTTTTTGTGACACTTGAAGCAAAGTCCCTGTTCAGTATTGCGCTAACGCTCCTCAGAGGTCAAAGCTCCGGCCATGGCATTGAAGTCAAATCGGCTAGTGTTTTGATAAGTTCGGCTACGACCGCTTTGTCCCCCTCCACGTCCTCGACCTCGACCAGAACCATCACCGTTGTTGCGCTTCCAGATTTTCGAGGCTCCTACTAAGGGTCCTCATAAGTGCGCTTCTTGGTAGGTTGGCCGCCTCCGTGTGTTGTCGACGGACCGGCACTTGACCTAACACCACTCATATGCGGCGAGTCGGTAACGACGTCGTTGAGGAATTTCTTTAGCTCCACGAGTTTCAGATTATACCCGCTTTGAGAACGATGTGACTTGGCTTGAGTATGTAGCTGAAAGTTAGCCAATCCATTGATGAAGCGAACACATTGAAGGTCAGCTGCCATGTGTTGACGCGACCTCCGTAAAAAGTCGTTGAATTGTTGGGTGTAGACGGCGTAACTCATGTTACCCTGCGTAATTCCAAGGAGGGCGTTAATTGCGTCATCTTAAATACTGGGTAGCAAGGACGTCTAACGAAGATCTTCCACCAATAAGTCAAAAGTGGCTGGAATGGCGGCATGTTGTTTACGGTTCAGCCACCACATCTTCAAGGGTCCAGAAAACTGTGAAGTAACCCATATCATTGCGTCGTAAGAATCAGCAGTAATCCCAAGCAAGACGAAACGTTGCGGTTGTGCCTTGAGCCAGTCCTCAGGTTCACGCATTTCACGTCCAGACTGAAACTTCGAATTAATTGCAGCTTTACGTTGAGTTTCAGTAAGCGTAACAAGTAGTCTAGCGAAGCTAGTTGCATGGACATGAGCTCCCATTCGTAGATCATTCGGAATCACACCACACAAATGGTCGATGTAACCTCGGATAAGCATCCACACATGGCTAGAGTCGACGGAGGTAAACCGAGGGTAGAGGAAAAATTGCCTCGGTATCGACGTATCGTCATAGCATAGTACTTGGTGGGTATAAATAGAGCGGCAAAAAGTCTCCCATTGAGTCACGTAACCAAAGTGAAGTAACTCCTACTTATGCTTGAGAGCTGGAAGTAACCCATGAGTTTTAGCCGATTTAAGTGAAAGACCGTCAATGTCAATCGTCGCCGGTACGACGTAAGAACCATTCGCATTAATAGTCGATTGGGCAATAACTGCCTGCTTGAGGTGAGCATGTGTACGCAAATGAGTTGTCATTTACGGACCTGGAACATACGCCGAAAAGACATAAACAAGCCGACGTTGCCCTTCGGGTAATACCACACGAGCCGGAGCGTCACTCAACATGGTCAATTCATCATAAGTCAAGATAAGGCCAGTTTCTTCGTGTAACTCGCGAATAGCAGCATTGACATGCTCTTCATTAGGCAAAATCGAACCCACAGAAATCCAAGTTGTACGAGTACGAGGCTCACGTTGTAAAACGAGCTTAATGTTAGAGGCTTTGGAGTCACCAATATGTAGTACGACCACCACGTAATGACAAGGTCCAACAGAAGCCATTTCGAATCAAGAAAGCAGCGTCGAGTAAATCAAGCGACAGTGAAACATGCATCGACCCTATAGATCCGAAATAAGTGTGGCGGTTAGCCTTCGGAAAGCTAGTTGCAAACACAAATATGTTATGTTCTGCTATGTCGCTGCGCTGTCACTAGGTGGAAGTGCAGATGGAGGGAGAATTGAGAAGATGTCTCACTTTTGCTGTTTAACCGTAGATTGTAGTTAATCAAAGAGAATTGTTAAAAGGTTTTGTCACCTCCCTCTAGTGCACTGGGCTTAAATAGCTTTCCGCCTAGATAGGTTGCACGTGCTCTTGCTAAGTTCTCCTGCTAGGTGCAAAGGCTTTCCAACCGTCATGAACAAACTAGCGACGCGGCTCATCAAGTCTGGGGAATCACATTCTGCATTGGAAACCTCGCTTGGCGCGTCATCTAGCTAGTTATATTTCTGTGCGTACATGAACGTACCGGGAGGTACTAGTAGTACAGTACGCATTAGAACCCTTGCTAAATTGCAGTAGCGATGCACCCACATTGTACGTCCTTCCGATGGAAAAGCACGAATTGTAATTAGTAACAAGTACATGTACAATGTCATGTAATGTAATGTACTGTGGCATGACTGTACTCGTCACACTCACTCGTTCTCTCTCTCTCTCTCTCTCTCTCTCTCTCTCTCTCTCTCTCTCTCTCTCTCTCTCTCTCTCTCTCTCTCTCTCTCTCTCTCTCTCTCTCTCGCTCGCTCGCTCTCCCTCCCTCCCTCCCCTCCTCTCTCTCTCTCTCTCTCTCTCTCTCTCTCTCTCTCTCTCTCTCTCTCTCTCTCTCTCTCTCTCTCTCCCTCTCTCTCTCTCTCTCTCTCTCTCTCTCTCTCTCTCTCTCTCTCTCTCTCTCTCTCTCTCTCTCTAGCTTTACGTACTACAAGGTACTGGTAGTACAATACGCATTAGAACCCTGGCTTGCTAAATTGTTGTAGCGACGTACCCACGTTGTACGTCCTTGCGATGAAAAAGTACGAATTGTAATTAGTAACAAGTACATGTACTATTAATATCATGTAATGTAATGTACTGTTGCATGACCGTACTCGTCACACTCGCTCTTTCTGTCTCTGTCTCTCTGTCTCTGTCTCTCTGTCTGTCTCTCTCTCTCTCTCTCTCTCTCTCTCTCTCTCTCTCTCTCTCTCTCTCTCTCTCTCTCTCTTTGTCTCTCTCTCTCTCTCTCTCTCTCTCTCTCTCTCTATCTATCTCAACTTATCACTCCTATCGTTACGAGCAAACTAACGGCGGGGCTTGCATGTTTTGGGAAATAAGACCAACGCGCCGAGTAGCTAGTTCGATTGATTGTGCGTAATGTACGCACCGAGAGGCAGTGGTAGAACAATATTGAGCAATGCCCTCGAGATAAGGGTCGTCCTATATAGAGCGAAAAACCACGCGTGCCCCGTGGTCACGTTGGTACGCTTCTTGTCTTGCTAGTACAGTTTCCAATGTCGTCGTCATATACGGCAAAGTGGGCACGGCGGCACGAATACGCGTGGTCGCCTGATGTTGACCTAATCTAGCAGTGCAACTACCGCTAGCGACAACCTAGTATGCTATGATGGCTCGGAGGCACGCGATGGCGAAAGAATCCTACCCTTATTATCGCTTGCATTTTAGTAGCGCCATCGTTTTCCTCTAACCATATATACCCGCACCTTGTCTTGCTTCGCGTGCACCGGTCAATTCAACGACGGAGCGCGCCATCCCAACCGGACTTACACGCTCTACTCCATGACTTTCAACAAGCGACCGCCTAATTCTTATTCACCAAGCATCTACCCATGCATCCGCTTGAAGCACACATTGTGAACTTTTCATTATTTCCCGTCAACCTAGGCAAGACTCCCCAAGGTCGAGTCGGGAGTGATCGTACCGTGGCGGCGGGCACCGTTGTGCGGGCAACTGATCTCTACCGTCCGTCCTCAAATCAACGGGTGGAAGAGGGGAAGCTAGTTACAACCATTACATTTTAAAGTTTATTTTGTGGTGATTTTCAAGGAATAATAGTGGTTGTGGCGGTGAGGCGTGGGGTTGTGTGAAGAAGGATTCACTAGATCCCGGGCCACATGGACCACGCGACCACGGAAGACAACGCGTGCATGTCACACAGCCTCCGCGTGCCCGTGACACCTCGAAATATGTCACGCAAGGCATGCGTGGTCGTGTGGCGTACTTCTAGGGGTAAATTGTAACACTACGTACACCAAACGTGAAGGTGCACGCGGCACGCGTGCTATTTCGCCTTGTATAGGAGGGGACGGGGGTAAATTGCAGTGGCGACGTAACCGTTATACGTCCGTCCGATGGATAAGTACGGATCAGATTAGTAACGAATACCTGTAGAAGTCATGTAATGTACTGTCACACGACAAGACTCGCCACTCAGTCGCCACATGCATGGGCCGCAAGCGTCTCCGCGTTTCCTGCCTCGCTAGCCGCCTCCACGTTTTCGTTTTCAGCGTCGCGTTGGAGACCCTCGTGTTCTCTAGTGTTTTCTCTACTAAGTCTACTGTGCACATTGTAGTGCTTCACTTTGCCGTGTCTTAGAGTCCGTGACCCCCTTGCCACTCTTGCCCTCTTGGCTCCCGCTCAGCGATTCCGAGCCCTCTTGTCCTCGTTACAATAGTGATTTTGTAATTAGTCAAATATGCTATTCGATATCGTTATGTATTAAGGATTACGTTGTACTGGCGATGTAGATTAAATATATAGTTGAAATAATGAGTGGTCGTACTCGGGTACCTGTAGTAGCGCTCGAGTGCTGCGGTAGTCATTTCAGTCCGTCCAATAAAATATGAATCGAAGAGGAGAGCGTGGAAGCGCGCGCCATCATATGTTCAAAGGCCGTGGCCGCTCCGCAAGCGCGTCAAAGCAGTCCTTGTCCTCCACCTCCACGACCTCGACCATCTCAACGGCAGCTCGTTAGCAACGGCACTGCGCGTGGCACATACATTGCGTTGATATACATAGTTGAAATACAGCCTACACTTTCAGTATGCCTCCCGCGGTTCCTAGCGACGGACCTGTGCTGCCAACAATGGCAACACAGCCGCCGGGCGACGGCCCCCTTCCCGCCATCTCTTCGCCGCCGCCCCCCTTGCCTCACGCGAAGGTAGCAGGTACTAAGGCGCTTGCGGGTGGAGCATGGCAGGCGACGCCGGTGACTGTTAGGCCTGTGGCGGCGCGCGTTTCGGGTGCCAGTGGCAGCGCCTCCCCCGCCGCCAGCACTGGCGGGACGTCAATAACTGAGAACTACGCCACCGGCCTGGCTGTCCTCGACCCCGAGTCTACTTCTCCAGAGGTACACTTCTTCACTACCCGCTGTACCGATAAGAAGCATTACTGGAAACCTAGAGTTAGTTGGACGCCAGCGCAGCATGCGCTGTTTTCCACCTGTTTCTTCTGTCGTCCCCCCTGAAGCGCAATTCCAAATATTCTAAATAGGAATATTTTCGAATCAAGGGACTGTTAGCACCTTCGGCTTGAATTTCTGCAAAGCCAAATAGGGTCACCCGCGTTCCCCAGCTTTTCGGCAATGAAATACCCATCTGCCGCGTCAGTTTTATTTTTAAGAGGCAGGGCTGTCGCAATCTATAATTCCATTTTTCACGTCGTGTTCCTAGGTTTTGACCGGCCCGCCGCCGTCTGGCGCTCGCCCGTCAAGCGCAGCTGGAAGCGTATGACTAATATCATCGAACTGTTTGTAACAGGAGCGAGCGGAGCACGTGGAACGGATTATCCGGGAGTACAAGGACAAGCTGCAACACCGCACGGCCCACCATATGGGGTGAGTTCCGCTCGCTGTCATTCCACAAGAGCTGTTCTGTGCCCCAGGGAGTGATCAGTAACGATCTCCGACTGTCCGATCGGAGCAAGCCGCTTTTTTCCGGCCGAATGTTAGTTTTTTTTTCCATAACGTGTGTCGTAATTTATTTCAGTACAAAACAAGCCCCCCCCCCCCCTTCCCCTTTTGTCGTGTCAATGTAGCGTGTGGTGGTGTGCTGACTCGGTGCTGGGCGTCGTTTGTTTGGTTTTGTGGGCAGGTACCCTTACAACCTGGACTTTGACTACGGCCCACTGGAGGACCTGACGCGCTTTAGCATCAACAACCTGGGTGATCCCTTCATTGAGTCCAATTACGGCGTGCACAGCCGTGAGTTTGAGGTGGGTGTGCTGCAATGGTTTGCCAAGCTGTGGGACATCGATCAGGAGGACTTCTGGGGCTACATCACAAACTGTGGCACAGAGGGCAACCTGCATGGCGTCCTTGTTGGCCGGGAGAACTTCCCCGACGGTAGGAATTCCCCATTTTTTCAGCACACACCCACACACACTCTCACACACACGCACGCATACATTTCCTCGCGCTCATGTTTTCACAGCACAGCGCGTTAGGTTTTGTAGAGGTAAAGATATTCATTCTTTGACATTACCCTGGCGCACTATCGACAGGTATTTTGTACACTTCCAAGGAGACGCATTACTCCATCGCCAAGGCGGCCAGGATGTACCGTATGGACTTTGTGGAGGTGCGTTGTGGAGGTTTTAAGCTGGTATTATAATGGAGTGAAATGAAAAGGTGGCTGCGAGGTGTTGAGATGTGATGATGTGATCCCCAGGTCAGCACACTTCCCTCTGGTGAAATGAACTATGACGAGTTTGCGGACCAGTTGCGCGCCAATGTGGGTCGCCCTGCCATTGTGAACGTCAATATTGGAACCACGGTAAAGGGCGCCGTGGATGACCTGGACCGTGTGCTGCGCATTTTGGAGGACGCGGGTTACAGCGAAGACCGTTTCTATATCCACTGCGACGGAGCGCTGTTTGGGCTCATGGTGAGTCCCTGACACCTACTGATATCACTCTACGGACATGCCATTCATTTATGTACCTGCTCGTGATTTTGAGAGAGGTTTCCATGGGAGGGTGAAGCTACACTGACCCTCAATTTATTTTGCTCCTCGTCCCTGGGTGGCAGATTCCTTTTGTGAAGAGCGCCCCGATGGTGACTTTCAAGAAGCCTATCGGCTCCATCTCGGTCTCAGGGCACAAGTTTATGGGCTCCCCCGTCCCCTGCGGCGTGGTCATCACCCGCAAGGCGCACATCATGGCGCTTTCCTCCAATGTGGAGTACCTGAACAGCCGTGACGCCACCATCATGGGCTCCCGCAACGGCCACGCCCCCATCTACATGTGGTACACTCTCACAAAGAAGGGGTACGGAGGCATGCGGAAGGACGTGGAGAAGTGCCTGCGCAACGCGCATGTGCTTAAGTCAATGCTTGAGAGTGCGGGGATCAGGGTGATGCTGAACCCGCTGAGCTCCACCGTCGTGTTTGAGCGCCCTGAGGATTTGGAGTTTGTACGGAAGTGGCAGCTGGCGTGTGAGGGCGATGTGGCGCATGTGGTGGTCATGCCCAACATTGGCATCGACAAGCTGCAGCATTTTGTGAAGGAGCTCATTGCCAGTCGCGCCGCTGTCGCACTCAGCAAAGCCAATGCCATTGCAGACGTGGCTCTGCTGGACGAGTCGGCGATCGAGTGCTGATTGCAGCAAGTCGCCCCTCTTGTTAAATGAATGATGCACGTTTACGGAATCAGGCGCCACATGTTCAGAGCGGCGCCGACGCGATGACCCAAGGCTGAGGGGTGCAATGTGGAAGGACTGACGGTGATCGACATCCCAATATCTGCCACTGTCCCATCCACCCCCACCTCTTTCGCTGCCCATGTAGAGTAGACAAAAGTAGGCTATTGTTTTCCACAAAGAAACGCCACTGTGACATAGAATCATACTCGAGTTGATGTCGATAGTAGCCCTCCATCTCCGCTGTAGCGCAGGCTATAACTGGCTGTAAAGCAGTTCCTCCCAACAGTCATTTCGATGCCGACGACGCGGAACATCCAGTAACTGACCCTGTTAACCCTCAGTCACTTGCCGCACCCGTTTCCAATAATACATACCGATTTACTGAGTTGCATTAGGCCTCAGGCCACCAGTGGAGGTTAAGAGCACACTGAGAAAGTACCCGAAACTGGGTTGGCTGTTTCGGCAGCGGCAAGTCAGCCTTGGGCTCAGGAGACCCCCTTGCCAAACCGATTTTGATATTTTGGTGAAACATTTTCATATCTCATGAAAGGCAACGAAGAAAAGAGAAGTAGAAAGGGCGTGTATTGAAGTTATGGGGTGCACATGTTACATACAATGCACGGGAAGGCGATTCCATTTATGAATTCTGACGATGATTCCAAGGAAGAGGCAGGGAAGCTTGGGTGGGGGGAGTATGGTTTGGCGGGTAGAGAATGACCCTACAAACACATGGCAATTGGAGTGAGGACTTGTGGATGGTGCATTTAGGGTTAGCAGAGGGGATGTACAGAGCTGCTGGTGTCGGGAAGTTTACCCTCTGCTAGGTTTTTCGGCGGCGAATAAAGGAAGGTTCGCTGCAGGGCTTGACGTTTAGGGCGCAAGTAACGTAGGGGCATGCGGTTTCAGTGCCGCTCACAGTGAAACCGGGGTCTGAGCACAAGCTGAGGTTGCAATGTTGTGGCAAGATGCACATCATTGAGCACACGCGGAAGGTTTTGCTCTAGCCAGGGTCCGCGGAAGCCCTGGACTGATTAAGCCTAAATTCACACGTGCGTGCACATAGTCTTTTAGCGCATTACACCAATACATATTGGAAAATAATGGCTGGAATTTCGTCGTAATACAGCGAAAGCGCCCCACCTTCCTGCTTGCCCCAGCTTGGGAAAAACGTCATGGAATTCGCCTCATTTCTCTTAAACACCATTTTCCGCGCTC
Organism: Tetraselmis chui; assembly: GCA_026401115.1. Lineage (NCBI taxonomy): Eukaryota > Viridiplantae > Chlorophyta > Chlorodendrophyceae > Chlorodendrales > Chlorodendraceae > Tetraselmis > Tetraselmis chui. Next base: position 52,432 of record JAPMLY010000311.1, read on the forward strand.
TATCAAAAACAGATTTCTACAACGCCCTCAGTTCGCGCGTTGTCTTTCTCGATTTCAACCATTACACGTCGCTATGAAAACAGTCTAATTAAACTGAGTAATATCATCTCATTCATTAGAATAAATTGAGAGATACGAGATTCAATGCCGAGCAAGGACGGAACAGGAAAAGGCAAAAGACTCTTACAGTGACTGTCTCCCGAACATGCGGGGCGCTGCTCACCCGGAACAGGTCTCATCCGGTGTTTTTGCTTGCTCTTTCCATGGCGAGGAGGAGAGGAGGGTAATACTAGTTCTCCAGCTCAAAGGTGGAAATGGCATTGGCGGAGGGGCCGACAAGGTCGGCATCGTCGAACCGCGACATCGACCAGTCGTCCTTCTTCAGCTTGGCCACCCCCACCGGCACAATCTTATACTCCTCCCGCTCCTCGCTTAACACCTCCACCTGGCTGCTCTCCTGCGGCTCCTCGACGCTCGCCGGCTCCTTCCCCAAGCTCTGCTTCTGGCTGTTTTTACGAGCACCCCCCTTGAGCAGCCCCTTGAATTTCGCAGCACTGCTCCCGCCCCCAGTACCCGCCGGCTTCGGCTTCGGCGGCGGCAGCATCGGGGGCGTCTGGCTTGAGGAGGCCCCCGTCTCCAAGTCGCCCTCCACGTCTCTCATGCTGGCTTGCTTCTGCGCAAGCGCGGCGACATTGAGCAGCGCGGGTCCCTTGGTGCGGTTGACGAGCTCCTTGATCTTGTTGGTCTCTGGCGGGCCGCGCTTCACGGCGCGGTACACGTTCAGCGCGGCGGACGCCTTGTCCGCGAGGCGCGTGTCGCCGTGGTCCTTCACGCGATCGATGAGGAGGTTGATGGAGGTGGGGCGGGCGGTGGGGTCAGCACCGACGGCCAGCAGCTCCATCTGATGCTCGAGCTGTAAGACAAGGACGGTAGCAAACAATTACTCGCCACTTCAGAGCCAAAATAATAAACAAGCCATCAATTTAAAAAGTCGGAATGTATAAAAGCAAACTATTGAGAAAAGTAGGTCATAAAAATTAGAAACATTTTCATATTTGGAATCAGAAAACATCTTTATCACCTCGGAGGTGTCCATGTTTCGCATCGTCTTGAAAGCCTCGCCGGTCTGAGCCTCCATGCGGAGCAGCAGGAGCAGGTTGACGCCGACGGGGACGGAGGTGAAGATGACGGCGAGGAGGCCCATGATGGAGGTGAGGGAGAAGGCGGTCACGGCCTCGCAGACCTCGTTGGGCCAGGCGGCGCAGGAGGAGCAGGCGTCCGTCATCAGGTCGTCCTGTAGGCGGGCGCATACAGTGCGCAGATGAGGCCATTGCACCCAAACCCTAAATACCCTAAACTTAGCACCACCATGCGTAGCATCGTGTTTCTCATTCTTGGACAAGGCTCTTAATCCCCGTAGTACACAGGTAAACAAAATACATCACGACACTAGCGCAAGCACAAAGGTAGGGATTTGCGGCGCCGACATTACGAGTAACCATTTATAAATCTGCAGGCGTGCAAAACCTATTGCACTGAAGTCTTGGTGTGGGGTGGGTGATCGAACTGTTCCCGCACCTTGCTACATTTGTTCTGGAGCGCGCACTCGCAACCGGAGCAGCCAACGTAGGCAGCCTGCATGACCTCGCACCTGGCAGCAACAACAAAGACGGAAAGGGGCGGGAGTCAGACGGGCCGAGGCAGGGGAGTTGGTCCAGGCCGCGTGACTTGTGCGGTATGGCGCGAGCGTGTGTTTGTTTTTAATCTGAGATAGAGGGCATTTTCGTGCGCACGCGCGCGCGGGTGTGTGTGTGTGTGTGTGAATAGAGAGAGCGAGGGAGAGCGCGCGCGCACGAGAGAGAGAGAGAGAGAGAGAGAGAGAGAGAGAGAGAGAGAGAGAGAGAGAGAGAGAGAGAGAGAGAGAGAGAGAGAGAGAGAGAGAGAGGGAGAGGAGAGAGAGAGAGAGAGAGAGAGAGAGAGAGAGAGAGAGAGAGAGTGAGGGAGAGGGAGAGAGGGGAGAGAGAGAGAGAGAGAGAGAGAGGGAGAGGGAGAGAGAGAGAGAGAGAGAGAGAGAGAGAGAGAGAGAGAGAGAGAGAGAGAGAGAGAGAGAGAGAGAGAGAGAGAGAGAGAGAGAGAAAGAGAGAAAGAGGGGGGGGGGGGGTTCAAGCCGGTGCCTCAGGGCGAGCGAGAAGGTGTCACGTGGCCGCTACCTGACGGTCATGTCGTAATACATAATGACGGAGTAGAGACCGATGCCCGCGCCCAACATGCCGCCCAGGATGACATGGAAGGCCACCAAATAGGAGCGTCTCAGCAGCACAGCCGTCATACCCTACGAAAAAGAATCAAACGCCGAGGTATTTAGCCCAAATCTCCCTTAAACCTGCACCATCGGGCGACACTGTCGCATGTGCTTATGCGCTATTTAACCATTCGTTACACGTTGCATTTACGAAACGAGAAGACGACTGAGTGAGTAAGCGGTAGGCACGCCAAAGGTTCAGTGAGTACAAGCAGTTATTTCCTTTGGATAAGCATGAATAGAATGCTCTCTACCCCCTATCCTCCTATCTGCTATTAAAGGGGAGCAGGTGTGTTAGAGGGGATGACACTCACCACAATGCCGGCCGTTCCCGCGACCACCCAGTTTGCAATGCAAATCTCCGTCAGACGGGCATCGTATTGATACCACTGCGGAAGGAGAAGGCCACGCGTGAGAGAAACAGCAAGTCAGTAGGTAATAAGTGGCGTAGGATGCTGTGGGGTGAGTTGATTGACTGGTAATTCAGGGAATGTTTTGCATTGAGTGTCGTTGGGGCTTTCCCTGGGGGCAGGAGTGGGGCAAAAGAATGGATAAGGGAGGGGAGCTTACGATAAACTGCTCCGCGAGGGGGATAGCACCGGTGAGCAAGATTGCGCAGAAGCATGTTATGAGAGACTGCTCATGTCGCCAGGAAAAGGGCACAGGAAAAGGCATTGGCAGAGCACAAATATTGCACTCGTTAGAGGCGATTCAAGTTGCGGTGGTGTGTGTTGAGTGATGGCCGTAGGCAGCGCGTTCCAAGCTTTTTAACACACCCATATGTGTTACATGGATACTGGGCAGCCCGCTGGCAGAACACGCAGCCGTCGATGTTGGCAGGTGGGGTGTGGAAGTAAGACGGGGTGTGTGCGGGTGAGGAGGGCTTACCAGTGTTCGAAGGTCAACGACGTTCCAACGCACTCGCATAGTGGGGTCGTCAGCCATCATAAACTGCTGATCGTCTGTGTCTTTCTTATTTGTAAAGAAAGAGCTAGCGCGACCCAGAAGCGTTCGCGGCTGATCAAAATCCGAGGGGCGGCCCTTGAGGCCGTCGGAGGCGCGGCTGTGTCGCCCGCGACTCGGCGACATGGGTGCTATCTCCTCCGGGGCCGCCGTCCGAGCACTGCCATATTTCTTCCACTTCGACGCCATACCGCACACGAGTCCCCAAATCCACCCTCTGTCGCCTACGTATCACGGATACAGCGCCAGATGTACGCCGTCAGAACTACGCGAGACATCCGCAGCAGCGAATCGCGCCAGTCGAGAGGGGGTGCCGGGGCGTAAGATCCCGAGCAGTACACCCGCGGAAATGCAAGTACAGCATGCTGTCGCCACTACTTCTCCCAAGCCCGTTCGGTTTCCTGGCACTAAAGAATTGTTATGCCACTAGCGGAGCGGGGATATGAAGACCATTGTTAGCTAACGGGTCAATAAGATGGTAGTAGTAAGCTGGGTTTGGCACGTAGGCAGCATTTGGTGACGAGTGACCGAGCAACGTGCCCGGCGCGCCAAAATAATTTGGGAAAAACTGCAAGTTGCAAGCTCCAGTGCTCGATGCGGGCCCAATAAGCAAGTTCCCCGCTGAACAGTTTCTTAACCACCAGACACATATACTCCCATACCTTCATTGCTCCGTGCATACACAAATCTACGACCCCGATTCGAAACATGGGCGGTGGGCGGGTTGGCGCGAGACGCGGCGTACCTTGCAAGACCTACGCGGAAGGGGTGAGTTAGGCCCCGTAACAGTTGCGCCGTTATCTTCCGCCCGGAGGCTTGAAATCAGAGGTGGCGAGCGAGGTACGAGGCCCGAGCTGTGGTGCGACGAACAATTCCAATAGCCCCTAAGAACCAACCAGGCTTGCAGCACAGTGCGGTAGGACGGGGTGCAAGTCGCAGAAGCCCTGATACGGGCAGCAATCGCTGAGCAGGTGTAGTTTTCGCGAGTTGGCGTGCTTCTGCACAGAAGCACTACTACTCGGAGCGGGATGTTTGCCCGAGTGAAAGTATTACGGGGCGATAGCCCTACCGCACAGAATCCGATTTCACGCCAAAATCCGACAAACTAAAACCTGGACGAAATGTTTCCGAGTCTAAGGGCAGGGTGACTATCGTCGGCGGTGAAGTGTTTGAAGAGGTGGCAGGGCATATTACGCATGTGCGGCAGAGTGCGGTTAGCAAACTCTGCGGCGACGGGTACATATTCAGGTAGAGGTACAGTACCCGTACATATCGATACCCGTACCTGAATTTATTCGGAATCCGGGGGCGGGGCAGGATGACGGTGTAATCCTGATGTCACGGTCACGATGTAATCCTTGTATATATGTAATCCTACGCGCCAATCGATGCAATATGTAGGGATGAAATGGCTCGGAGATCTGCTCCATCATCCCCATCATTCTCCAAAACTCGTCATGCAAATAAGAATCCTTAAATAATCTAAAAAATATTCTTACAAGAAAAAGCAGTGGAGGCCACCAAGCAAAAAAAAGGAAGAAAGGAGGAAAAAACCTAAGCCCGAGGAACAGGAAGGCATGCCACAGCGCCATCACTGCCCTCCTGAAAAGCGTCGCGGAGATAAGAACCCAGAGTGCCATGAAGAGCAGCAGAAAGACGTTGCATGAATTCTCGTCGCACATCCCCCAAAAAACGCCGAAACGGAAGAGAAGTAGATCGACGAACAAAATGCTGCATACGGACATTACTGTCAGAGCGCAAGGAACGAGAGTCAGCGGCCCCTATGCCAGGGAAGCGACGAACAGCCACCAAAATAGCCAAGCGATCGACCAACTCAGCCGCCATCGGCGCCAACCGGCCCCCATCCTCCATGGCGAAGGGGTAGTAGTCATGGACCGACTGAACCGAAGGCGTGCCAAGCAAAGTGGAAGTGCGGAGGTCCGCATCAAGTTTACTTTGCTGAGCTCCCAATGCAAGGCTGCCAGGGAGTGGAAGGCGAGCACCTATACGAGGAACGTTGGTGTTCGTGCGAGCACTTGTAACCGTCACATCAACAACAAGATGGCGGTGCGGAGCCATGAAGTCCAACCAAACCACATCCCCAGGACGATCACGTGAAGCTCCCGACCGAATACGGCGGACCTCCAACCGCAAGTCCCGGCCCTTAGTAGCCCCCGCTTCAAGCATGAACTCTTCAAGCACGTGGACAATGCGGTCGTGGAGTTGAATGATATACCAAGAGCACGGGCACCGGGGGATATGGTCCATGAGCATAGCGGTTGTTGAGCGCTCACCCGACATAAAGATGCTCGATACCGTCGACGAAGATCCATACCCGCGAGACTCTGAAGGGGCCTCATTGCACCGAGGGCATTTTCGAACATGAGCGGCGCGCTCCGCAGTCAAGCCAAGCACCCGGTGGGCTGCCATCATATAGCAATCGGATGTCACCTTGAAACTGGACTCATGTGAAGCGAAAAAGAGAGCCCAAGCCCCGCGACCCGTACCCGAAATCACCCTCATATAGTCCGGTGGGGAAGGTCTGCAGAACGCCAAGAGGTCAAGGTAGGCCCGGGCACGAAGAATGCGCGAAATGCTCCGTTGGATGTGGCCCCCAGAATCTCCCAAGCGAGTGAGAGCATCGGGAGTCGGAAGTTGTAGGCTAGTCACTTGGGTAGCGGGTGCCACCGCATTGTTGACCGTAGATACCACCGACTCGACATCGGGCCCGGCATAATCAGAAAGGTTTTGGTTCAGTGTGTTAGTCAACACCACAAGCTTCGATTCCGAAAACCCGCCCATAGTGGAGATAGAGTCGTACGAATTGCGCAATTGGACCGCCCACGGTAAAGTAGAAATGGCAACATTCAGTAGTTCCTGTCGGATGAGACCATACAAAGGACCTAGCGACTCGGACTCGTAATCAGTAATCAGGTTGGCGAGGGTCGCAGTGAATGAAGCATAGTGAGCAGGTTCGGCGTCGAGCTCGAGGGACGGTACATTAAGCCCCCCAAACTCCGCCGGGAGGGAGAGCTGTCGTTTAGCACATTTCAGTTGATCGAGTGTTTGTGCGTCCAAGGAACAGCCCAAGATTCGATAAACTGCCGCACGAACGGCCCTATCTGCAGTAGCAAGGTACGGTCGGCAGATATATGGGGAGAGGGTGCGGAGCAAGAAACCATAGCGGCGTACCGCACACGTGATCATCAAGCGGAAAGCGGCGTGAGTCCCTCCGAAGTCCGACATAGCAAAGCATACAATCTTGTCCAAGAGGAGTTGATGAGCCTCAACGGTGTCTTGCAGCCAAGAGTGAACATATAGTTCTCGTTATGAGACGCTGGAGGGCCGTCTGGCATCGAGAAATCCATCGCCAAAGGGATCCTTAAATAATCTATGTCGGTTTTTTTCTCTGGCGGCGCCCCCAGATATACTACTGCTACGTGCTCATCTTGTTCTTCTTGTAACCAATTCCCCATATACACTACATGACTGGCATGTGTGGTGCTATCTGTAACTAATAACAAGTAACTTTTATTTACAATACTGACCGCCGGCGAGCTGATACGCTATGCCAAGGTTCACCTCCTTCAACATGAAAAAGACCGGACGCGCTCGCGCCGCTACTACCAGCGTAGCACGGAGGCGCGCCGCGCGACCAACCTCGAGCGCTGTCACCATATGAAAGCACAATATGGTGACAACGGCGGAAGCGGAGGCGGGGAGTCCGCGTAACGGGGGAAATGCGTTCGGCAAGCTAACGAATATTTTATCCGAGGTACTAAATAACCGCCGCCATGCCTTCCGATAAGCTCGTGATCCTGTATAACTGGACTCCGGACAAGTCGGTGCCGGTTACGTCCACGGCGCTCGCCCAGAACCCAGAACGCGCTCTACATGAACAACTTCCGGCGCGAGCTAGTCTAGGGCGGCTGCGGGACGAAGATGTTTTTGGACTATGAGGAGTACCACGACACCAAGCCGTCGCGGGAGAAGAAGCACCGCATCTCGGGCAACTTGTGCCATGCGGCGGAGATGTTGCGAAACTTGATCAGCGGCCTCGGACCGGAGATGGCGTTCAAGATCGCGAGGTGCCATGGCGAGACGCCCGACGGGCGCTACAAGATGTCCTTTCGGCCATTCTTGTGCGGTGTGTGCGTGCCCTTCACCAGGATCCCGTGAAAATATTGTAGGTAATACTTACTAGTCTTTCGTTACAGATAGGTATTGGAAGCTATTCTAGATATGCTTAGTACATGTCTAAATCGGACATAACGGTACATTGTTTGAGTCCGATACAAAGTTGTCGCTAGGCTACAACTTCGCGCGTCCTTTGCCCCGACACCAAGTCTCGGGCTGGTTGTCTGTGTGATTGTCCCTTTGTGTGACTGTGATTGTAACTACGTATATGTTAGTTATACCTTCCATGTTGAACGTGGCGGCACGGTTCAACATGTTATGGGCCCCCGCCTCAAGTCACGCGATTTTTTTTTCGGCGAGCTGCGATCGACGACTCTCGCACGGAAGGCAAGTTTTCATAAACAACTAGTACTTACACCTTGTAGTCGACGTTACCGCATGTATAAGCCATGCTTTCAAAACCCACGTGAGTCAGCCGCCCACACCATCATACTCGCCGTGCATACATGTCCAAGTTAATGAAGGGGGGGCGCACTGGTGGGTGAATGCGCATACACAGAGTGCACGAGAGCTTAAAAGAACATCATGTTATATATCTTAATTAGCGAGCCAGCCGCCAACGACACGCTTCACCCGATCTCGCCGTGGCTGCAACTTGTGCCCCACATTGGGTGGAGGATACAGAAAAGGTACCTTGAGACGCCCCGGGGCAACATGCCGAGGGGCCATCGGGCAACATGCCGTCTCTCTAGAACCGCTGTTAGGCACGAGTGCGGCTAGTGGGTTTTACCGCTACCTATCGCTACATATCAACGCCGGCGTTCACCATAGCGTCCAAACATGCTTGTCGAACCTCAGGAGCACAACTCCCACAAAAGCAGTCGGGACCACCCTTCACCCCTCCGGATGCGGTCGCACTCGTCATGGAGCAAATGGCACTCATCAACGCCCGCGTTGACGCACAAGCGATTGAGACGGCTGCTCAACCCCAATGTGACGCACAACGCGACACTCCACGCCCCGTTCAAGCTGCAGCTCTAGTCCAGCGCCCCTCCCCACCGCCATCCCCGCCATTTGGTCACCACGCCCTCACCTCTGCACCAAACTTCCATGTTGGACAGCCCTACTACTCACACCCCAAACGTGGTAAGATATACGGTAGGCCACATCCCCAACATGGCCATTCCCCGGTGCCAGGTGGCCAGCCTCACGCCCTCACGCAACAGTGTGCGCGGAGGGCGTCGCCCCACCATTGACCCTTTGGTCATTGGACGTGCCCTTAACGAGTCAAACGGCTTCGACAAGGAGTCCTTGACCCGCTCCATGCAGATGAATGTTCCCACCATGGGACCACACACCGATTTCAAGCAGTGGAGGAGGATTTTCCTCACCTTCCTTTCCCTCATACATAATAGTTGCGTACCTCATCCCACAGCTCGCAGTCGGGGAATCTTTGTTTTTGGCTAGACGAAGCAGCGCAAAACTATACATACGCATTGTTATTGCACGTTGCCAGCGAGAACAAACGCGATTACCAAGCGGTCAAGTGCATTTTTACAGCTCGCCCTAACGGCTGCTTGGGACATCTTGTGTGAGCGCTTGGACGGTTGCTCGTTCGCACGCTTTCTCCCATTGCCGGACAACCTTATGCTTGGACATGGCCCGGGCCAGTCGCTCACGGTCTCACGGAGTATGTCTACTTAATGCGCCAATCTTTCGATGACAACAACGAGACATGTGAAATGATTGACGGCTCGGCTGCCATTGACCCTCACCACTTGGGACTCCTCATGCTCCGAGGTATTTCCAGCACCGGCCTCTTCGGACATGCCAAACAATGTGGCATCAACGCCTTCGGCGCCAACTACCTCTTGTCAGCGGGCGAGGTAATGGCAAGCATCTTCCACCTTGCTCACAACATGGAAGAGGAACTCCATGGCACGGACTTCTCAACCTATGCTATTCCGGCATGTTCCATCTCTGCGTTTGTCGCAGCTGCCGTGGTTCCCATGGAGGCCGTGATAGTGATAGCATGATAGTGCAAAAGTATGGCTCTCCCAAAAGCACATCATCTCCTCACACTGCACTCATGAGTGACGTCCCACTTGATGACTCTCTTGAGCTTGCGTCCGTCGACATACCCACTCTAGGGGAATGCACTAATGATTATGATGACACATAGGTGAGTGTCTCCTTCCGCTATGCTGCATTCTCATCTCCCCTCACCCCGAGCCGTGACATGTCCCAGGTTTGGGTCGTCGACTCGGCCTGCTCCGTCAACTTGACCGCTTTTCGCAGGGAATTCACTACGTTCGCGTCCTCTTCGGACTCTTCTCGTGTTGGTGGTGTTGGGGTTGACGTTATGGGACGTGGAATATTCTATCTTGCCACCCCCTTGTGTTCGGCACAAGTTTATGTCGCTCTATGCATGCCCTTTAGACCCGGATCGGCTTTGCGCATCGGCCGACTCTTTAGTGTGAGTTGGATGCAGTCTCACATCGGTCGCGAATTCATTTTCCCCACTGCCTTTAGTGTTGGTTTGCTCGTGGTGCCCACATGAATGGATGTGCTAAAGCCGTCCAACGACGGTCTTTACATGCTACTATGCTAGACCACACCCCCCAAATAGAGGGACTGCCCTCCGCGGCTAGCTTAGCTTCAGTAGACAGTCGTGTAGCCCTCACTACACATTGTGATCGAGTTCCGTGGCACCGCCGTTTCGGCCATCTTAATATGCATAGTCTACATGCATAGCATCACCACGGTGTGCCGATAACTCCCGCCTTGCCGGGTTCTGTTAAAACTGTTTCGTGTGACTCTTGCTTCCTACACAAAGCCAATGATGCACCCCGCAATTCCTTACCGTGTCCCAAGCCAACGCGCCCCCCCATGAACTTGTCCTCGGAAATCTAGGGCCCATTCAATGTCCCCTCCCTGCATGACTTACGCTTCTTTCTCCTCGTTATCGACCACCACACCAACTACATGTGGGTGTGGTTTCTTAAATCAAAGGACGACACATGCTCGGAACTCGAGTCCATCTTAATGGACATTCGCCATCGGCATGCGCCACACCATTTTTCCTCCGGTGCCTTGGCGCTTGTTCTCAAATTCGACTCGTGCATGGTTTTGGAGGCAATTGTGATCCGCCAAATGTGTGCTCGTTTGGGTGTTGGTGGGCAATTCTCAGCCCCGTACGCTCACGACATGCTCGGCAAGGCCGAACGCCCGTGGCGCACTATACAGGATAGCGCATCTGTCATGATGATCATCTTGAACTGTCATTATGAACATCTCGACAGTCCCTAACTCCATGTGATCGTGCGCAGTTAGTACCGTCGTGCACCTCCGCAGCTGCACGTTCAGCCGCGCCTTGGACCCTCCGGTGGCGTTCCCCTCACCCTCCTCACGTCCACCACGCCCAACGCTTCCAAGTTCCGCGTCGTCGGGTACACTATCTTCGCCAAAAAGCCTGATAAACTACGCCGCAAACTAGGGGAAACAACATTTCTCGGCGTCCTTGTTGGTTATCCACTCGACGCCCCATGGTACCATGTCTACAATCCCATCACGCGCTGCATCACCACCACGGTTAATCCTGCCATCCAAGAGGACGTTCCGGGCTTCGGTGTCTCCATAACTATTGATTCCCTGATCATTGAAGCCTTCGATGTGAATCGCAGCGTCATCAAGCCCCCGAAAGGCGTGCGCGCGAAAAACATCACGATTTCGGCGATTCCGACGAGCGCTTCTGTCTACTTCCAATTGCAATCCTATTGTACATGACTGAAGCCCCTACAAGGGGCGAGCTAAGGTAGCTATCACTTTTCAAATCGTGGCCGTGACGAGAATATGTCGTAAGGCGTGCATATGGGGGGATTGGTTGGCGATTATGGTCCGAGATTGTCGTCGAGAGGGTAGCGTCGAAGGGTCCATTAGTGTGCGGAGAATTATTTCCGGCACCTGCCTCACCAACTCACAGCCCTTAAGAGCTTTAGTGCAGCACCGAAAGGCACGTTTACGGGTGCGCCGTGGCCATTCTATATGCATGAAGGGTATATTTAAGGGAATCCATGGCTGTTTTTCCGTTTCTCGCGGATAAACGTTCAATAATTGTCGTTATTAGAGTAAAGGTCATCGCAACATCGGGTGAAAACACACACCGAGCCGCGCAGCCGCCGCACAATGGCGTACCGTGTACCGCGGCGCCCACGGCTGTGCTCAAGCCCAAGCACTGTGACGCTGTCCACCACGCCGAAATACTACGTTTTACGAGGGTATGTCCACCCCTCGACGTTGCGGAGGTAGTGACGGACGGGTTTCCACAGGTGTTGGCGACATGGAGCGGCAAATCGCGATGTGCAAATTTACGTCTAAGTCTATCTCACAACACGGCGTCGAGAGCTACGGCAGAACGGATAACCCCGAGCCATATGAGCTCTTATGCTCAACTTATTTTTCTTGGTAAGTGTGTGGAGTGCTAGAGGCAGGCCGGAATTCACATTGTTGACATTGGTCGTCGACACTTTCAGCATGACTGAGTCTCGGTGGCTCTATCGAGTAGGCCTACGGTAAGTGCCGCCTAGAAGCGTGCACTCACAATGGTTCACGTTGTTAGGCTTTCACTTCATTTTTCCACGGCATGAGAGGGATGAATACCGCAAAGGAGTCAAAAGGACATACATGTCGGACGGAGTGAGGGTTTCGCGGGGTCGGGGGGAGAGGCGTTGAGGAACGACAGCATGGAGCTGTGGATGGCTTTAGCTTTGGATACATGCCGAACCATATATAGTCTATGTTATGTGGCGAGGCAGCATAATCCATGTGAATAATATATTTTCAATCATCTCATCTCAACCACTTTCAACTATCTCATCGTAACCACAACTGTTTTTGCCAGTCATTGCTGTGTATGGAGTTACGCCTTGCTAGAGCGCAATGTTACATTGCAACATGTATTGCATGCACATTGTTTTTGCAAAGTCGAGAGGGGGCAATAAAGCTATTATTTGTATCAGTATTCCAATGCAACATCACTTGAATGAACTGCAATCACTCTACTGCAAGGCACAACGAAGAAGCATTCCATCACATCACCCAACAAATGAAGCAGATAGCATCAATAAGAGCGCTATTGGGATTGCACAAAAAACCCATGTGGTATGTATCACCGCCCTGCGCGAAAACAGCTAATGTTACACTTGTCAACGGACCATTCACTACGCTGGAAGCCGTACCCGTCACGTGCCTCTCCCACAACATGCTTCTAGGGCGATGGGTGTGGGCTTGGACCAAGAAAATGAATATGTAGTGGGTTTGTGAGGTCGTGTGTCGACGGGGGTGATTTACGCATCGGCGCGTACAAAAAACGCGCGCTTTTTAAGAGTTTTGACTACTCTGTGACGGTGACCACAGCCACACCCCCCAGTCACACCCACTCGACATGTTTGACTCCCCTGCTGCCGCCGATACTACCGCACCGCCTGATGTAACCTGCGCACACCCCGCCTCCGGTCACACCCAATCCGCTACGGTGACCTTGTGGCTCACCTTTCCGACCAACCTCGTGTGTTTGTCACCGCGTGCTGTGATCTTGAGCAAGGTAAAACGAAAGAGGACAATGTCGAACAACTTGACGTGGCGACGCTAATTACCGGCCCCCCTCATCTTCCTACATCCTCACCGGCCGACGCCGTTCCCCTCCTGTCCGCCATGGACTGTGTCGAGCCGACATCGTACCGTGCTGCCCTCTCCATTGCACAAGCACCAAAATGGCAAACAAAAATGCAGTATGAATATAACTCCCTCCTGGACAATGGCACGTGGGAACTCACTGACCTCCCGGCCGGTCGCGCGGTCGTTAACAACATGTGGATATAGAAAAATCAAGTCGGGCACGGAAGGTGAAATCTCTCGATGCAAAGCACGTTTCGTGGCCAAGGGCTGCAGTCAACGCGCGGGTCTCGACAACACAAAGATCTTATTCGTGGACATCCGCATGGCTAGTCTCGGGCTTGCCCTCGCCATTGCCGCCGCTATGGACCTCGAGCTCTGTCAACTTGACATCGATACCGCGTTCCCCTATGCCCCCATCAAAGTATATGTTTACATCCGCCAACCCCTTGGCTTTATGGATGGCACGCCTAAAGTGTGCCACCTCAAACAATGTATATACGGTCTCAAACTACCCACCCGCAAGTTCAACACCTTGCTGCGGGACTGGCTTGTCGCCAATGGGTGGCAACAATGCGTCTCCGACCCGTGCATCTACATCTTCCGGACTGGCCCTGTCTTCGCCATGATCGCCCTTTACGTTGACAACAGGCAGCGGCGCGCAATCACCCCGCTTGGTTGGCCTCGTTCAATTCCAACTTGGCGCTCGGTTGAAAGACATGGAGGACATGTCTGAGCTCCTCAGCATGCACATAACGCGCGACATGTATGCCCGCACTATCTCGCTGGACTAATCAAAACACTTTCGCGAAATCATGGCTAAGTACGGCATGACAGACGGTAAACCATCTTCCCCCCCTATGGACCCCGGCTTTTTGTCCGGCTTCGCGCGCGTGAACTCGCCTCTCCTCACTAGAGTGGCGCAAGACACTTGCCCCAACCTCTTAGGTAGCTTTCAATACGCGGTGATTTGTACTACGCGCCCTACGTCTCCACATAATTGAGCATCCTTGGCTCAGCTCATGCCAAGCCAAATGAGGTTGACCTCCGAGCCCTCAAGAAGGTCGTTCGCTACCTCAAAGGCACGGTCCACATGTGCTTGGCGTTGGGGGGGGGGGGGGGAATCCGACCACATCCTCCAACTTATAGGCTTCGCGAATTCCGATTGGGCAAATTATTGTAGCACGCGCAAGTCCCGTTCGGGCTACTTGTTTACACTCGGGCGCGGCAATGTCAACTACAAGTCTAAGCAACAAACCAGCGTCGCTCAGTCCACTTGCGAGGCCGAGTACTACTCTGCAACGGACGCCACCAAGGAGGGACTCCACCTTCGCCAACCCAAGAGGGAGATCTTTAACGAACCCATCAACGGAATAACCGCCATATGGGAGGGCAACCAAAGCGCCATCGCTTACTCTCAGATCGCCTTGGTGAGCGAGAGGACCATACACATCGGCATGAATGCAGTGGCACGTCCTTAAATATCACGTGGAACATGGGACAATGAGACTGAGGTGCCTACACACTCACCAAATGGTGGCAAGTATGTTCACCAAACCATTGCTGTGACCTGCACTCATAAGACATCGACGTGCTATCATGGGAGGAGCAGACCCAATGCAACACTTCATCCCGTCGATATCTTCAATAAGGGGAGTGTTGTAGGTAATACTTATTAGTTATTAGTTACATATAGTTAATGCAAGATATTTTAGATATGCTTAGTACATGTCTAGATCAAACATAGCGGTAGATTGTTTGAGTCTGGTACATAGCTGTCGCTAGGACAAAGATTCGCATTTCCTTTGTCCCGACACCAAGCCTCGGGCTTGTTGTATGTGTCACTGTCCCGTTGTATGACTGTGATTGTAACAACGTATATGTTAGTTACCTTCCGGACTGAACGTGTCTACACGCTTCAACCGATGGACATGGCGTACGCGAGCTATGCAAAAGATCACCTTCCGGCGGGCATAGCCGTCTACTCGCGGTGGAGGATGTTGGCGTGTGTCAACGGGCGGAAGGACGCGGCGGACCTACGCCTATTCACGATGGAGCGGTTGGACGACGGCGTCAAGGAACACGTGATGCTTTTGTTGTGCAGGTATTAGGCCATATGTCGCCGCGTGCTTGGCCCCGACCGTCCCGAGCAGCCCGCAGTATTAGCAACAACCCGCGATTACCTTCAGCGGGGACGTCACCATATTGCTACCGCTGATCAATAAGGTTAACGACTGCGACCGGTGACTGTGCATGGAGATCGCACTCGCCGGCATTTACTGGTGCTCCCCGGAAGGTCTGGAGGCATACATAAGGAGTGGTCGCGCGGGAGGGCGGCGAAGATCGACGGGCACGAGTGCGAAAAGGTGTACATGCCCCCCGACGCTAGTAGCGGCAACTTTGTCGGTGTCGGGAGCCTCTAGTGTTGGGCCGCCGCCCACACGCAGTGCGCGTACAAAGCAATGAATGCGGCCCGCCATGTGGCGCTGGCAGCAACGCCGGCAACGAAGAAGGCAAAAGCTTTGGCGCCGGCGTAGGAGCCGGCCGTTTGGTTGATAGTGCCCCCCCTCTACGCTCTAGCGAATGGACGACGCATAGGCTTGGTACACATTCCTTGCGTGGCTGGAGGACAACATCTATCGCCCGGTGACAAGAAGCGGGACGTTGTCCGTGACTCCGTTTAAAACCCCGCGGACGGCTGCTACAACGACTCGATATACATGGAGATGTTTTGCAAGCTCATCGAAAAGGCGACGTTGTATATCGGTGTCCACAATCACTTCGTCGGCATGATCCGCCGCGGGATGGACTTCATCCGCGATTTCGCTAAGGAGGACCCCCGCTTGTTATTGGCAACGGAGATGTCGGGGAAGGGCCGCATCACGTGGAACAACGGGGTGTTTGACCTCCGGACGCATGCGTTGCTACCCTTCTCTCCCGACATTGTGATTTTTTCACTATTTGGGGCACAACTAAGCGACAACCGATGAGGCCCGGCGCAAGATGGAGGATGTTGTCGCCGAGGTCCGCGAGCGCATAGTGGAGTTGTTGCGAGGCGCGAACGCTGAATTCGTCATGCAAAGCACAAGCTGGAGATGCGCTTGTGTTTTTAAGGACATACGGTATATTTCTCAGTCGTCGGGAACGGGAACATCGGGGAATTCGCCTGGATGAATAAGTTAAACTCGAAAACGTTCGGTGACTACAAGGGCTCCATCGCAAGCGCCAACCATTATGTACTCCGGTAATAACTCCGGCGGCGCCGGGAAGGCAAAATCGGGGATGGTGGTAGCCCAAAACCACCGCTTGCAAGCCACCCCCGAGCAAATAATGGGACCGGGCTTCAAGATCGACAAAAACACCATTCACGACCTCTCCATCGGCGGCGATACCTCATGTGGGCGGCAAAACCACTGGGACGAGATGCAGCTCAAGATGTAAGGGACGGCGTGAGCGTTCGCCCACGATATGCGTCGCTTAATGATCCTCAATGCCGACGACGCCACCCAAGACCATATCATGTTCATCGAGATGACGGAGCGCTACCTGACCCGTGAGAAGTACGACGGTGTCAGGCACTTTGGTTGCGTGCACCGGGGCGACCTCCAAAGTGGTTCATGGATCAAGCGCGCGGACTTGGCCCTTGCTTTCGCGTTTATGGTTTGCCACGCCTACGTCGACCAGCGCCCCGCTGTGACGCTGTCTTTCATCGAGGACAAGGAGATGCGGTGCTAATAAGCGGACGGAAACGCTGTGAGGGGGTGGACGATTGGCTATCGCTAGGCACCCCGGGCGACTCTGTGAGCTGCCGGGACATCACCACTGCTTCTAAGGAATGCGGGATGGACATTTCTAGCACCAAGCCGGGCTCCATCATTATGTCCTAGCTCGGCGTGACTTTAGCTAAGAAGCCCATCAATAACAAAAGCGTGCGCGGCTACTCGGGGCTGCGCATCGTGAGCGACGACAATTTCTGGGTTGAGTGAGCGGGCGGGTGCGCATTTAATGTATTTAATCTCGAAACTATTGGCATGGTATCTGCTGAACCGTCGCGAATGCGCGGGCAATTTCTCCTAGAACGTCGCAACGCCAAATAACGTTTCCATCGGGGCGCGCTTTATGCTCCGCTTTGCACACTAGCCCGCGGGGCGGCGGCGAGCGAACCCGGCCGATGGATGCGAGCCAGTGGCGTGGCGGTGTCGGTGACATGCGAGTGGTGCGGGCATTCATATTTGCTACGATAGGGGCAGAGGGATACGGGCGGTCGGTGGTCGGCGAGGCGCGGTCGGAGCACCGCGGCGGGCAACGTGCGTGCACGATCGGCAGTCGGCGAATCACGAGGTCGGGACACCGGGCGGCCTTGGTGTGGCTTGAGTGGTGGCGCTCACGGCGGGCACCGGGGCGGTCGGAGGTGGCGGTCGTAGCGCCGGGGCGGTACCAAGTTGCGCGGCGGGCAGCTGGTGCGGTCGGCGAGCGAGATACCGGGGCGGCCCAGCGGTACCAAGTTGAGCGGTTTGGCGGTTGGGGTAGGCGGCCTCGGAGTGGCGTCAATGGATGATGCGTTTGCAATAGACACCGGTACCCTTCTTTGTTGGGCTTTGGGGATTGCTATATATCAGTTGGGATGTTTTTCTGAGAGCGGATGGCACCCGGTACCGTGGGACCGTGCGGCAGCGCAGCCGGGGTGGGCCATGGCGATAACGCAGCCGGGATAGCCGGCGCGAACGGGACGTGGCGGGGGTCAATGATGGGTGATCGTCCCGGGCAGCCCAAGCATACAGTCGCCCGAGGCGCCCCGGCACCCCGCGCAAGCAGCCGGCCGATGCGACCGGACAACACTAGCAGGCAACCAAAGCAACCAAGCAAGAGGCCCGCGCATTACGGTTACTAATGCATGCTCCGAGCAGCATGCATCCCGGCCAAAACATTACATTATGATTTGGGCCTAAATGTGGCTGTCGGAATCGGGAACGGATAGTTACACGAAGGTTGTGCCGGCCCCACAAGGGGGGCGGCTTTGTTGACAAGAGAAGTGAGAAGGAGAGAGATGGCGGCCGGCGAAGGCACCGGTATGGCCGCCCGACCGCCACTAATAGGTAATAGAGTACCGCTAATAGCATATCACGAAGTACTAGGATGACAAATAACTACCTTGTACATAAGCACTAGGCAACGGGATGCTAGTGCTAACACCCCCCCTTGAGGTAGCCGAGGTCTTGACGTCTTCCTAGCCTGCGTCGTGGAAGGTGCCATCTTTGTCGATTGTGTAGTGCTTGTAGCGTGTGTCTCAGGCCGGGTAGGTGTAGCGACATGCGCTCACATGAACGTGCGGCTACCGACGAGTTGCCAATATGAAGCGGTTCCAAATGTACTGTGCAATGTCCTATACTGACATGTAGCGGGACAAACTGTCCACGGGCGAAATAGCCGACGCATGAGAGCGACCGGCGAGGAGATAGCAAAGCCAACAAGGGTGCTAGGAGCGTGTAGGCACGCAAAAGCATAGACGGGCGCTGATCTTGTTGACTCCGCCTTTCGCCGTGGGAAAGGTTAGCTCCTCGCTAAGTTATGTGAGCGTTGCGGCGTTGCCTCGGGAAAAAACAATAACAATACTAATTATTAAAGCACGCACGGGCCGATTTTTCGCGGGTCGGTTTTAAACAACCAGATCCGGTCGAGAGCATCGGTAGGCTGAAGGCTAGGTGAGACTGAAAGCTGGGTAGGGTGAGCGTGGCGCCGGGCGCTTTACGCACGCTCTTCTCCTTTTTTATGTGGCAGATGGTAGGACAGTCGCGGACAACCACCTAAAAGGCCAAGCGTGGTGTCGGTTGGACGATGAATTACTAGCGTGGCGCAGAGCGCTTTACACACGTTCTACTTTTTTTTACGTGGGATTTGGTAGGACAAGCGTGGCGCCGAGCGCTTTACACGCGCTCTTCTATAGTGTAGCTTGGTGGAGAGCCCATTACCTGTCGGAATCGGGAACGGATGTTACACGAAGGTTGTGCCGGCCCCACAAGGGGACCGGCTTTGGTGACTAGAGAAGTGAGAGGAGAGAGATGGCGTCCGGCAAAGGGACCGGCATGGCCGACCGACCGCCACTAATAGAAAACAAGTACCGCTAATGTCATAACACTAAGTACTAGGATGACAAATAGCTACCATGTACATAAGCACTAGGCAACGGGATGCTAGTGCTAACTACAATGCCGGGTTCCGTATAACTCGTTACTTCTATTTCGCATTGTGGGGCGTGCGGAAAGCGCATGAGAATTGCAATACCTTGCAAATACGGGGCAAGAATAGTACGGGAATCGGTTTATTACAAAATTGGAGTGCGGAGCGCGCATGACCGAATGCGACCATAATCTTGTCATGTGTAAGGACACCTTGTCGCGGTACCTTGTCATGTGTAAGGACAAGGAAGGGACGAAGAAAATCAGCTTTCCCTGCTCGCGGAGGTTTGGGGGCTTAACGTACCGTCCCTCGAGCTCGATGTTGAACCTACTCACTATGCTTCATCCACTGCGACCCTCACCAACGTGACTAATGATAACGAGCCCGAGTCGCTAGGTGCTATGTACGGTCTTATCCGGGAAGAACTACTGCATGTTACTACTTCTACTTTGCCGTGGGCGGTCCATTTGCGCAATTTGTATGATTTGATCTCCAATATGGGCGAGTGTTTGGAGACGGATATCGTGGTATTGACTAGCGCATTAAGTAAAGACCTTCCCGATTATAATGGCCCCGGTGTCGAGTTGGTGGCATCTCCGATTGACAATGCGACGGCGTCCACTACCTTGTGGACTTGCTTAAAACTTCCGACTCCCGATGCTCTCACCCGCTCGGGAAGGTATGAGGGCCACATTATTAAGCGGGGCATTTCGCGCATTCTTCGTGTCCGGGCCTACCTTGACCTCGTGGCGTTTTGCAAACCTTCCCTACCGGACTATATGCGAGTGATTTCGGGTACGGGGCGCGTTGCTTTGGCTATCTTTTTCGCTTCGTATAAGTCCTTTTTCAAGGTACCGTTCGATAGCTATGCGATGGCCGCGTACCTTGTGCTTGGTCTTACTATGGAGCGAACCTCTCGTGTCATGAAGTGTCCACGGTGCAATGAGGCTCCTTCAGGGTCTCGTGGGTCTTAATCTTTAGCGACGGTATCGGATGGCACTATATATGTCGGGTGAGCGCTCGACACTTGCTATGCTTATGGACAACATCCCCAAGTGCCCGTGCTCTTGGTATGATGTCATTCACCTTGTTCACCTTCATCTTGTTGTTGGTGTGACGGTCACATGTGCTCGTACGGACACAAGTGTTCCCCAAATATATGATCGCCTCCCAATCTCGCGTAGTTTTACATTGGAAGGTCAACGGGGCAAACTCGATGCTAACCTCCGCACTCCGCGTTATCCCTTCGCTCCGGAGGACGGAGGCCGGTTGGCGCCCATGGCGGCTGAGTTGATTGATCGCTTTGCTATTTTAGTGGCAATTCGTCGTTTCCCTAGCATTGGTGCTGCGGACGCTCGGTTATTGCGTTCTAATAGCTATGTCCGCAGGCAACACTATGTTCGTCGATCTACATGTGTTCCATTTCGGCGGTTTTGGGGGGGTGTGCGGCGAGAATTTATGCTACGTCTTTCTGATCCTCTTCATGGTAATTTGGGTTCCCATCTCCGCGATGCGTTGCATGAGGGCAATGCCGATGCGTTGGCATGCCTCCGCATTGCTCGGGCTTAGGCATGTGGAGTTTCCCCTTGTTATTTCCCTTGTCATTTGCTTTTTTCCTATGCTTTTTCTTGTTTTATTAATTTTCATAGCTTTGAACAATAGAAATATTATGATATCTATATCGGATTCTCTACGTGTCTCCACACGGCGCGGAC
The DNA here is from genome assembly GCA_026401115.1 of Tetraselmis chui. Lineage (NCBI taxonomy): Eukaryota > Viridiplantae > Chlorophyta > Chlorodendrophyceae > Chlorodendrales > Chlorodendraceae > Tetraselmis > Tetraselmis chui. The sequence goes on from JAPMLY010000311.1 coordinate 73,399, forward strand.
GACGTGGAAGCCGCTTCTTCCTGGGGTGGGATACCTTCTCTTGCCACGGCGATCTTAACCTACGCAATGGGCCGCAAGTGTCCCCGTGCTTTCTTGCGCGGCGCTTGAGGCTCCGCTTGTCGCCTCAACGTGTTGTATGTTTTCATCGTTATTGCGTGGGAATATCTTTTGTTCTCCCATGTTCCTTATGCTAGATTTATGCACAATGCAGTAGTGCTTCCCTTTGCCGTGCCTTATAGGATTCCATTGCCCTCTTGCTCTCCCCCCCCCCCCCCCCCCCCCCCCCCCCCCCCCCCCCCCCCCCCCCCCCCCCCCCCCCCCCCCCCCCCCCCTTTTTTCCTCTTTCGAGGTTCCTCTTATGATGAAAGTGATTCTCTGCGTGTCTCTTTTCTCTCCTCTCACTGCTCTCGATGATAAGTTTACTCAGGTATGTTTTGAGCTTTTTTTAACTCTCAGTCGTGCTTGCGAAACGACGCCTGATGTAGAGGGTGCCGGCGCGGGCTTACCTGTCAGTCCCATTTCCCGGGTGCGCATATAATAAAATAAAGAGAAAATTAGAAAACGCACTGCTGCTAACAATCACCACTGAACTATCGCAGCGCAGAATATACGACGAAACAAAGAGCACAGCGCGGGAGAGAACGCCGATACGAAGGTGCTACGTGCGGGGGGACATCGGGGGTATCGACATGCCACCAAAGTGTAGACCCATCACCGTCATCCGCAGTTTCGGTGCGACGCTGGGTTGCCCCGAAGTAAACTCTCCGGGGCGCGGCCCGGAGGGTTTGTTTATTCCTTGCTGAGGAGGGAAAAACCCTAATAAAGTCACGTTTCGAGTACCCGCCAGCGACATATACTCCGCCACCCCTCTTCCTGTGCGAACTGTTGGTCGTGAAACACAACGCCAGGTGGCTAGACAATGGACAAGGGGGTGAAGTTGAGTTATTGCACAACGGCCTGACGTACCTCGCCGGTCCCTGACTGGCTGACTCCCTGCATCTGAAGAGCGGCACTCTTGCCTGCTGGTTTCCGCTCTTCCCGTGATGGGCTAAATAAACTTTGTTATTGATGACACGCTACGCTGAATTCACGTCACAGGCGGACGGAGGTGTACAGGCGTCCCGGTGTCCGCTCAGGACTGGGGACTTTGGGACTGCGACCCAGGCAGGGTAAGTATTTACGCGCCCGAAGACGCCTATAGGCTTCGGATATATATAAATTGGGTAGTTGGCGTAAACAAGACGAACGAACCTGCCTATCCCGTTGTTTTAACAAAATAAGAAACGCCAACGCAAACCCGGGCGATGCAAACAGAGCACGAGCACGCGGATAGAGAACATGCCAGAATTAAGTCACACTGTATCTGTCACACCAAGCCCGACGTATTTTCTGGTACTGGTGCATATTCTACCGAGTCGTGTGCGGCCTGCATAGTTGCCTCGCGTCGTTTTCGCCGACCTTCCTCCGACTCTGTGTTTTCATTATGGTTTTCTGAATCCGCTGTCGTCACTAGACCGGCCCGCCCACTCGGCAGCACGCCTACGGAAGAGAGTTTCCATGGGTTTTTGATATGTTGGAGAAGGCGTACGTTCTGGAGGGCGAGGCGACGCTTACACCAGACAACGCGGCGCTGCATGGCGACGCAGTTCGCATCGGCCCAAGTAAGCCATGTTTCGCACCATTTACGCCCGCGTACATCTGCATTTGCCATTGCGCGTGTTCGTGCCTCTCGACTGTTGAAGGAACCCTTACGTGCACTCATCTCACTCGCTAACTAAGGATGATTCAGAATCAATCGGTGGCAGCACCCGCTGTGCAGAGTGATCATCCATCACATAGCTACTTACGATACAAAAAAATTAACCTGTGTCCCAAGCGAACTCAAACAGCGATTTCAAATAATAGAGACTGTATAAATGCTACATATTTATTTGCTCTCCCTGAAGCTCCGGCAAAATGTCTCCCACGCCAAAAACAAGAAATAGAATATAGGCATAAACATCCGGTAAATATACAATTATCGATTACATTATTTTGTATACAATCATTTTGCACGATACGCGATATGATCGACCCTTAAAAAACTAATAATCCTTATCGCGGACGACATATGAAATATCACCCTATTAATGATTAAAGATTATTTACAAGACAAAGTAGTGAAAGCCACCATCAATACAGAGTAAGAAGCCAGACGCAAAGAAGCCTCAGCCCGCGGAGCAGGGAGGCATGCAGCAGCAGCTACACCACCCCCCCTGCACCGCGTAATGCAAGCTTATTGACAATCCACATTGATGGGATTGCGCCCGGCGGATAAGCGGTGTGTTAAGCCGGGGAATGGCTTAACAACACACGCGAAAACTTAATTACTATGTCAAATGAAAATGCGTGCGTGCTCTGAGGAGGTTGTTGACGTGCAAATTCCGCTGTGGCGTCCTTATGCAGAGGACATGGTGACTTTCCCAAAGGGATGGAAGGGCCGATGGGAGGTACACTCTTTCCTGAAAAAGGTAAGAGGCAACGCCGTCGTCAGTCAACTTGCTCTCAATAGCTCAACGGCAGTAGATGTATATATGAAGTAACAAACGAAACTGATGGCAGGAATGACTCGCGTTGATAATGTCTCACACCCGAGAGTAGATGGGTAATTGGTGGCGTTTTCGTCGCACACCTTGTGAACGGTCTGGAAATGGCAGTGGTCCACGCGGCCGAGCTATTTCACATGTCATATCAAAGTTATGAGTTTCCAATATACCTGTACGGTGACTGTATGAACTGACGCAAACAAGTCGTCGTGATTTGGGCGAACCGCACAATGGGCCCTCAAAATATGTGTGTGTGTGTGTGTGTGTGTGTGTGTGTGTGTGTGTGTGTGTGTGTGTGTGCGTGTGTGTGTGTGTGTGTGTGTATATGTGTGTGTGTGTGTGTGTGTGTGTGTGTGTGTGTGTGTGTGTGTTCGGAAACGGCGTCAGCGCTACGCTTTTTTCGATGGGAAAGGGCTCCGCGTGGACGAGGCCGAAAGCGACTCGGAGAGCGAGAGAGAGAGCGAAGTTTCGCGTGTCAAGACGGGCGGCGTCAAGACAGACGAGATGAAGGCGGGCGATGGGAGACTGGGCAAGGGCAAAAGGGCGTTGGTGAAGGAGAAGACGACAGACAAGGACTCCAAGGCGCCCGTTAAGGCTGCAAAAAAACGAAAGGCTTGACGATTCTGTCTTCATTCGTTGGGAGTGTGGGCCTTGGGAGAGACACGCCGCAGCAATGGCACCGATATCTCTATATTATAACAACCTTTGGGGCACTTTAATACAATTGCGTACCGAAGTGAAGTGCTCCACAGAGGATACGGCACCCACATGCACGGTATTAGCCGTGTTGGTATTGACCATGCTCACAAAGACGTACCCATCAAAATTCATAGACATACGCGCACACACGCATACACTCGCCCATTCATACTCTCGCTCTCTCTCATCCACTAACTCACTCATTCTCACACACAAATGCAGCCACACAGACGCACACACCCCCTTCCCCTCTTAAACACACACACACACACACACACACATGCGCGCAGCTGCGGTATTGGCCGTGTTGGCAACGAAACAAATTGTGCTAGCAACCAGGTTTAAGGGAGTAGTAATGCGTCGTGCCTCGTTCAACAAAATACAAGAGGGAACACGGTCGCATCCGGTGTGCATTAGGGTGTTACATGCCACATGCAAGCATGAAAGGGAGAAGGGGTGGGGCTCATTTCGGGGCCATGACCATAATGCATGCACCATCTCCAAAACTCAACCATGCGCTGGCCCTAGCCACCCCTCCATGTAGATATCAAGAGTTGGTTGCATGATGTGGCTGAGCTGCCAACAGTCGCTGCGTCATGGTGTTGGCCTTGTTCTGCCCTACTGCGCAAGGCCGCCTCCCTATCGAGAGTCGTAAAGTTGTCGTCACAGTTAGTTTTGAGTGTAGGGTTTAATGGTACCCTAAATCAGATACCCTAAACAGGGTTAATTTACTGCTTAAGAACGGACATACAGAGTTGAAAGAAGGTGCAGAATACCCCCCTACATTTTTGCCAGAATTTGGTTCCTAAAAACAACATGTTTAATCGGAGTAGCCTTAGCGAACCATATTTAAGAAGGGCCACGCACATATTTATTTCGCTAGAAAAATCTATGCCTATGATATGGACATGCGTGGGTGCCACGTGGGCTTGAGGAGAGGCAACCCGCAAGCGCCCAAAGCCCGAGTGTTGTGTTGAAAAGTATGATGCCGGAGCGAGGGGACCTTTCCTTCAAGCGTACCTAGCTTGTTGAATGCAACATCAGCGTCAATGTGTTGGTTTGGTATTCCCGGCAGTGGGGTGGCCGTTGACTGTCAGGTCTTTGCAGATAAGTGGTATCTATGAATGTGTCCCCTCAGAAACTTCTGTGTGAATTTCTTTAGAATTGCTTATATTCGTCCCCTCCTTTTCCTTGTACGACAAGTGACGGACAACCATCCGTTCTTATTTATATACATGGAGCCAGGTGAAGTTCTGCGGAAAGTTGAGACTGGTTTTCATACCCAGCGACAAAGGAAATGAGTTCAAGGAGCACATGAACATGGCGCGCGAGGCCGTGGAGCCCTGGCGTTTATGGTAGCCGGCACGCATTTTAGACTCGGAGGGCTATGTGGCTCAGCTGGCCGATGACGATGATGATATTGAGCAATGATGAAATGGGCCAATGACGATGACGACCTTCTACCAACGACGACGACGATCTATACTGTCACTGTATCGCTGCAGCCGGAATACGTCGATCTACTGCGACTTCGTTCCAGTGGACTCGAGTGCTCTTTGGCGACACGGGATCAATGGCTACAAGGGTTTAGACAATAATACAGGCTTTGGGAGACTCGGAGTCACGTGCCTACGAAAATACATCGGGGACTCGCGACGTCAGTCCACGATGCGATAGCCGGTGGGCGCGGCCAAAACGTATCGGTCCCGCCGAAACTCAAGTGGCGCCACCGGCGCCAGCTCCTGACCCATCGGCCCTCGCACGCTCGTGCGCAGCCCGACGCGCACCGCGCCGTAGTACGCTCCACCCAGTCGTAGCGTTGCGTGCCAGTAGCGGCCGGAGGAGTGCACCTGCGCGGCGCCCCGACGATAGCAACGATTCAGAACACGGGGAAGCTCGGCTCGCCGCTTTTCTTGCTATCGGCGCCTGCCATCGGCGCCTGCCTTTACTGGCCGCCGAATCACTCGGTAAGTCGAGCGAGTGCCCTGAGTTCTCCCACGCTGTCTGAGTAGCGACTGCCCTTGCATTTCTGTCATTGCCTTGTAGCGCGCTTTCAAAAGACAACCGCCAGAAAATACCCGAAGCGGGTTCCATCAAAAGCTCCGTATTTCAATATATAACAACCTAATCTTAAATAAGCCCATCACATTCTATTTAGATGTGTTTTAGGTGCCCCGCCCCCCTTCTTAGGGCTCCATGTCCTGAAAGTGGATGGCCTCACATGCACTACAAAGTAGTGCTGTTATCCAGCAGTGTTGAGGACAGGCTTTGAAAGCCCTAAGGCCTAAAGCTCAAATATTCCTAAAAACAACAACCCTAAACTCTAAACACGCATTCATGTAGCGTAGGCCAAGGATGGGGACTGCACTAAGTACTGTTGAACCATAAAATGCCATTTCGGCCGTTCACAAAACCCTAAATTCACCATTTTCTTTTCTCGGCCCCTAAATCAAATTACAAAGATGTGATGGCCAGAGCGCAGGAACACGCGACATCAAACATGGTCCGACTCAGATCGGCAGCGGTCGAAAGCACTGCGCATGTTTATACCTTTGCGATCGCGGTGACGGCGGCGCCGCGGGGGCCACTGATGACAAAGTCCTCCGGCGCGAGCGTCGCTTCGTCCATCGCCTTACTGAAGGCCACCATGATGGTCACCTCCGCCGCGTCCGTCAGCAGCCCCTCGCCGGTGGAGGCCAACCCTGGGGCGTACAGCCGAGCGTGCGGCTGCGAAGAAGAAAAAACAAAAACATGGAGCACACCGACGCCGTGTTTCTTAGAAGCCGTGTGTTATATATTTATTTTTCATACAGATTACGACATTGGGTCTAATCATTTATGCACTGCAGATTAAATAAAATAGAGTACAACTCGCAAAAATAAAAACCCTAAACAAGTATTTGTGGTTATAGAAAAACCGTGATAAATTGAGAAACGCAAAAAGCAAATTATAGTTAGCCATGATTTGTTTTGAACGCACCCTGTGCTGCAACAAAAGGCACTCGCGCTGCTCCGGAAAGGGGATCGAGCTGCGGTTGGCCAAGATCGCGGCCTCCTGCGCAAAACATCCGTGAAAATCAAATAAAAGGACATTGGCAGGAAATCAAAACAATTGCAGTCACGCACAACCGCAATGACACGCAACAAAACCGCAAACGTACTGTAAACTCACGCAATGAATTACGCGGATTTATTTCAGAGTTGTGGGGTTCAAAGAGGGCGGCGTTAACAGAGGGGAGCGCACGCACCTCAAAATCGAGGCAGACGCTGGTTGAGGACATTTTCCACGCGTCGATGGGAACTTTCACTCGCGCGGCAAACTCGCCACACATCGCCCCCGTGCGCTCCACTTTTACAACTTCCACGACGCTGCCTGCACGACAGCCGCCAAAAAAAAAACAAAAAACGAAAATTTGACTATCCGTAAGTAATTAACATATTGAATATTTATAATTTTATCAAAATATTAATAATATGAAATGTTCGTAAAATTAAAAAAAAACGAAAATTTGACTATCCGTAAGTAATTACCATATTGAATATTCATAATTTTATCAAAATAATAATAATATGATATATTCGTAATGTTAAAAAAACAAAAATTTGACTATCCGTAAGTAATTAACATATTGAATATTTACAATTTTATCAAAATAATAATAATATAAATTATTCAAAATGTTGTCAATCAAACTTCATTACTGACAAGTTTCTCCCCCTGACCTGGGGCAGCGGCCACAAAAGCCGGCGGCACCGACTCCACCGGGTGACTGAACTGAAACGGCACTTCCAGCCACATCACGTCCTCCGCACCGGCGGTGAGATATCCGTCGGCGAGGTCCCAGGCGGGCGGCGCGTCGTAGCGCTGCACCTCGTCCGTGAATATTCTGACGCCCATCGACGCGTCGGCGCCGATTGTCGCGAAATGGGCGCAAAAGTTGAGCAGCTCCGCCTCGATTTTGAGCTGTTGCAACAAAAAAAGACGACGACAATGAAATGCATACTCAAGTTTTTTGATAACGACACAAACAATCTTTGCAAATTCCTACAATCTGCGAGTTTTTTTACGCGTAAAGAATTACTCACAAAAAGAAAAAAATGTTTTGCGATGCGTATCGTTAACGAACGCCATACAAACAAAAACAATTATATTTTTTAGAATTTACGTAGATAGTAGTAAAAGTGAGCGAGGCGGGGGGGGGGGGGGGGGTCAACCTGCCCGGTTGCCTCCGGACTGCTGACTTCCACGCTGGCGCGGTAACGGCCCTCCCAGAGGCCGTCCGCTGCAAAGGTGAGTGTCAACGGCAGCGACCCGCCGCCCGGGACACTCCCCTCCTCCGGCGACACCGCCAGCCAACCACCAAACAGTCCCACCAGGCGCGGCGCCGCGGTAAAGGCGAGGGCGACAGGGCCGGTGTTGCTCAGAGTGACCTGCGAACCGCGGAAACGAAAGATCAGTCGGTCAGTTGGTAGTCACTGTCGCAGCTATGGCGCAAATATGTTTGACACATATCCCGTAATTGTGCCTGAATACCATACATCACCGCAATATATACTCTCTATGTTACATTATAAGAGGTAAATGACAATTCCTCCACGAGTATTTTCCTAACCACAATGCTGTGATTTTCATTGCCTTATCTATTATGAGACATGGAAACATGCTACGGTCAACACACAATTGTGATTGCGTATTTTACGACGTTGTAAATCGAATGACACAGTAACAGTGAAAAATCGGTCACCAGACAGTTTTTTGCAAAACCTCCGATTTTATGTCACATTTACAATTCCACATCTGAATGTCGCTCATGTTTGGTTGTCGGTGACACATTTCAAGGGAGCGACAATTATGTGGCATTGGGTCTCAAACAACAAATGTAATTGTTGTGGGTGCTCCGCACCGTTTGGGTTGCGACCCCGCTGCTGAAGAGGATGACGGGGTCCAAGCGCGCTGTCGACAGTGTCAGGAGCAGAGGCGGCGCAGGTTCCGGTGCTGCCTCGGTTGCCTCCGGTACGGGGTGCTCTGCGGTAGGGGGGGCGACCAACCACAAGTTTGGGCTGCCGCTGGCCACCCCCGACAGTGCGCCCTCCGTGGCCGCGTCCAGAAGGCGCTGCCGCACCTGGCGAATGGGGGGAGAAAGCAAAACAAATAATCAGCATGACGTTAATTGATTTCCAAAATATGATGAGAAGACTACCGTGCAAAGGACGGTATGAACAGGAATCATGTTTCAGCTTTGTAGTGAAGAAAAGAAAGAAAAGCAACCGACGAATCAACACGGCTGAAGTTAAATACCAAAACGAAATTGAATAAAACCGCGCAAAGGACCTACGAAATGACTGGAACTTACGAAATCCATTTGGAAAGCAGTGGAAATCACCAATCAGGGAAAGGGGGAAGCAGCAAGGCCCATATTCGTTTTGGATGGTTGAACCCAAAACAATAGATTTAACACAGGCCCGTGACGATGGGTTTCATGACAACCGTGCTTTGCAGAAGTACCTCTCCAGCTGCAAGGGCCGGCTCGGCGGCGAGAATCAGAGCCGCTGCTCCCGCCACTCTCGCCGCGGCGAACGAGGTGCCCATCACCTGGCCGGCGCCGGCCAGAATAGTATCCGTAGGCACCGGCTGCGACGTCGCACCGCCGCTGGGGATCTCCGTCGCAAATTCATCACTTAACGGAAGTCGACGATCGTCGATTCCTGGGATGTTTCCCGGCCAGTCACCATCCGACTGGGTCGAGCCCAACGCAAAGAGGGCAACACCGGGGCCTTGGTTGCTGTCAGGCCAGACCGAGCCGGTGCCGTCTTCCGCACCGACGGCAATCACACTCGCCGCACGCGCCGGACTGGCCCCGTCCACGTCTGCGAAACGAAAGCACACACGAAATTGGTTATAAATCGGCACGACAGGTCTTAAATTCAATAAAGTATCGACGTCGAGGTCGACAATAGAATGAAGACGACCGTATGACGACTCAAGCAGCGTCAGGCGGGGCGAGTCGACGTACCAGCAGCGAAATTGCCCGCGGCGGCGACAATCGTCGCGCCGAGGTCGACCAGTGCGCCCGCTGCCGCGTCCAGAGGCGGGCTGCCGTCGCCTTGTGTCGAAAATGAAACCAACACCACCGCCGGTGTGGTAGCTGTTGAGGTGTTCAGATGGGAAGCGACCCAGTCGAAGCCTGCGAGTGCGGCACGGACTGAACCGCCACCGTCGCAGCCCAGTACTTTGACCGGAACGACGGTTGCGATGGCGCCCTGTGCCCAGGCCGCAGCCAGCGAGGCAACCGCTGCGCCGTGTCGGGCGTGTCCACCGTCTTCGCAGCTCCACGCTAATCCATCCGCCGTAAACGAATCATCGGATAGTTCTGCCCCGACTTTTGCCCCGTCGCCGATAGCCTACCCATCACAAACGTGACGCCTCGCGGTTAGCGAAGGAGTTCGACTGTCCAAAAAATGTTTACAACACGGTGGCCGAGAGCTAGATTCGGGTCACGTTAAAATGAACAGTGTCTTTGACAGTCCATATATTTGTTGCAGGTACGAGAAATATCACAGGACACGAGAACGAGGCTAAGTGGCGTACCATGTCGACCACGTAGAGCGTGACAGCCGCCACCTGGTCATTCCTGGCCCGAAGCCCCTCATGGTCGCCGTAGCTTTCGTACCCCATCTGCAATCATTTGCACAAATATTAGTAACTGATTGATCAATGCAATGTCAACCACAGCGTATTGCAAAAAACTCCCAAGCACACTAGTCGCAGCCAAGTTCACCAAGCGGGGTGAGAACTTTTCAAGGAGCCTGGTAAAAGATGGCGTGCGAGGTGCGTGCCTGTCCGTCTTGCTGCGCTCGTTGCTCCAGGTTGGCTACGCAATCCAACGGCGCGCCATCCGCGCACACCTCTCGTGCGCCCTCCAACGCCCCGCCCTGCAACCGCTCAATCGCCGTGGTCGAAAACTACAGCCAAACATGGAGTGATTCAGCAAAGCCCGTCCAACGTTGGAGGTGAAAAGCTTTCTAGAGACGGAAACGTCGACCACGCACATAAATCAACTGCGAATTACAGCGACGGACAAATGCAAGATACAGCGCAGTGTCGACCTCGCAGTGCATGAGATTCGACCCGACTTATGTTAGGGGGTGAGGTATGTCATTGGAGAAATGATGCGTAAGCATTTGTGATGGTTGAGCAGGGGGGTGGCTGACATGTCCGGAGAATCCTTTGATGAGGGCGTAGTATCCGCCGCAGTCGCCGCCATCCAACGCCGCCGCCTCGCACGCCCCCTGAAAGTCCGCCCCCGGCTGGCCGCTGGGGCACCAGCAGATGACGTCCTCCCTGTAAGGCACGGGTAATAGAGGCAGAGATGAGCAAACGGTCGCACTTGCGGTCTCACCCGTGAGGCTGCAACATCAGATAGCCGGGCAGTCGGGTAATCATGGAATATTGACATAAACTGCCAAATCATTATCCGTGCAACCCCCCCACCGGCCCCACTCGAAAGCCAGATATTAGCTTAAGGATTCATCCTTCCCATCTTCTGTAGTTCCTGTTGGTGTCTTTGCCCATGCACCATCATGTGGGTTCACAGCCTTACGCAGCTGCGACGGTAAACACGCGGCTGTCCTCACTATAGCCCACCCCCAACATCGATGCACTCCATGAGTATTGAGCCGTATGCTTATGGAAGAAGTAAATCACCAGGAAGCAAGCTGGGTAACCCACCAAACGCGGTCAAACAATTTGCTTTCGGTGTGTAACTAAGGCCGGTGGAGAGGAGCGGTCTCGGGGTGGTTAAACACCAAGACGCGCCGAATTTCATTTCAGATCTCTGCCTCTCAAAGTTGAGCGCGAGCTCGGTGTCGCGCTTGGTTACTGAAAGGAACGCGGGAAGGCATGACGTGCGTGCGAAAGGGATGGCTGTGTCCGTTACCGCACGAGCATGCCTTCCGTCGGCGGCTGCCCACCGGCGGGCATCGCATGCCACAACAAACTCAACGCTGCGGCCAAAATAAGGCAACGGCCGGTGGTGTGATCGCGTCCGCCTCGCCCTCGCCCCTCCTCGCGCGACATGTCTCCTCCTTACTGACGGTGCTGTACGTCAGTTCCCGGGCGACACCGAGATTAGGCGGAGTACTGAACGCGTCGCGGACAGGGCCGCCGCTGCGGCAACCCGGGCACCGTAGCAACAAGGTACAACAAACGCAATAAAACAATAAACAAACAGCTTTCCGAATCAAGCTCTCGGCTTTCCTCTCCGACCTGAGACGCTGCCCAACTCAGCCGGATAAGCTGGCTGCCGTCAGCACTCAGAATTTTTGTTCGGTAGACCCGGCGTGGTTGCTGGTGTCAAGAGTCTCTGTAGCCAGCTACAGATTGTGGTTGCGCGGCCAGTGCGTAATACCGCGGCTACCAGTAAAAAGGTACCCCGTTTTACTATCGGCCACTCTGAGTTTCGTAAAATAACTATTTCTGTTTATGGTTTCGATGTCACTGTTAATTTTACACATGTTACGGAAACATACAGTATAGATACAGTACCTGTACCGCGATCTACTCTACAGCAGTATTTAGTCATCATCGGAAATTGTCGTCATCAGGATTCTTTCTGTACTGGTACGCCGCTGTAATATTTTGTGACGTGGCTGCACCAAATAAAACTTCATCCTTATTGGCCGGGCATAGCGAGGAGAAACACTCGTGCTGTTTAGGAAAGGAGCTCCGAACAAGACTCACCGCCGCTCGCCATGCTACAGCCCGCGAGCCTCTGACGGTCGCACAGAGTAATTTTGAGAACACGGACGTGGTCGTGCTCACATCTACCGCAGAACATCAGTCTCAGAGGAGCGGCTCCGCAAGTGTCGGCGTGCACACGTCGCATGCCGAGGGACACACGTAAAATGTCGCGGGCCGCGTGGCGCGTGTCGCCGTTGGCAACGGTCGGCGTGCTGCTGCTCATCCTCCAGGGAATACCTGGGCCTAAGGCTCAAGGGTAAGACCATGATGTATGCGAAGAGGGTGGACGCTGGTAGTATCGCGTGCCGTGTCAGTGCTTTCACACCACTTCCGGTTGCCGGTCGGAAACGCCAGATAGTCGTAAACCCCGACTATCTGGGCGAGGATGCCGAGCCGAAAGCAGCAACTCGCGCAAGTGTCTGTATGGGAACGCCAAGCCTCTTGCAAGTAGACAACCATGCGCCACAAAGACTCGCCTATTCAATATGCGGCGTCGCTTTTTTGGTTGTTTCTCCAACTTTTAGGGGCGGTTTTGGCTGTTCCGTGTCGCTCGGCTCTTTTCAAGGGACATCAAGACACTTGGAGCAGGGGAGCGAAAAGGGAGGGAAATGAATAATTTACAATAATAGGAGGGACAGGCACGAGGCATGGTGCCTCCTCTAAGTCCTGATGCACTGCCTGCTATTTTAGGGATCTGCAGGACACGATATGCTGGTGTCGCAGTGGGGAGCAGGGAAGCACCTTTGGTGTGGTGTGCGAGGCAGCAGCTCTGGCGGGAGGGTTCTGCAGTCAGTACTACACCATCATCTCCGGCTTCATTGGTCAGGTAGAGCAGCCACCATCACTCCATCACACCACACCTCTGTCTCCTCCCCTCGTTACACAGTGTTTCCGCTGATGCGAGACCTCCATGACGTGGCTGCCCAACACACGTCACACTGTGTTCCCATTTCAGTTTCCACCTGACGTGGTGGAGTCGCTGGAAGCGGGGGAGTTTTACGAGGCGCGCAGTGCCTGCCCTGGCGTGGAGCTGCTGGAGTGTCAGCCCAATCAGCGGGTGGTGGGACAAGCGGAGCAGGTATGGCGCACCAAAACATAATCTAGTAGCACACCATTTTGAGCATGCCAATACCATAGTTGCATGTGACACAGTGTGATCGAGCGACGCGCAAGGCCCAATGATGACGAAGCTTTCACCTCACTTTCGCACCCTTTCCAGTGTGTATGTACCTGCTGCTGAGGCTATGTTATCTCAGCGCAGCAAGCCTTGTCGCCCATTGCCATGTTGTATCCCGACCCTTCCTCATGCCCCTCCGTTGCATGTGGACTGACTGAGCTGCTGGCCGGGTTTCAGGATGTTCCACGTCTCTGGAACCTCGACCAGCTGGACTCCAGCGACGATGGAAAGTATGCCTACGGTTCCCTTGGCACCGGCGTTAATGTGTACGTGTTGGACACGGTGAGCGCTCCTCTCCTCGGCACCGTGTCGAGCGCTCTTCATGCATCTACGCATTTCCTGTGAGCAGGCCAAATTAACAATTCGCACAACTTTTCTTCAAACTCACACGGACCACGAAAACCCGATCGTGTCAACGAAGATGCTCCTAGCCTATCAAAATAGATTGCTGCGAGTCCTAAAAGTTTCTTGGGCTCTTACCAGGGCGTTTTCCCACGGCACTCGGAATTCGCGTATCCCGAGGACGACATCACTGCGGGTCGATTCTCAGCTGACGATCGGCGCGTGATCCTGGGAACCTCCACCATTCAGAGCAGCCCCTCACCCGTGGACTGCTTTGGCCACGGCACGATGGTGGCGGGAGTGGTGGCGGGGAAGACGTTCGGAGTCGCAAAAAATGCGACCATCATTGCAGGTGCTTCGATCCTGCTCGCATCACATCCACATGCGCCTCTTTTTCTGTGCCTGTGTCTTGACTTAATGCATACCTTCATTTCATCTCCCGAGAACGCAAGGCACCGAGTCTCATGTGTGTTGAACTTTCCTTGTGGCGTTGTGATGGGTGCAGTGAAAACTCTTGATTGTGAGGGTGTTGGGGATGTCGGGGCGGTGCTGGCTGCGCTGCAATGGGTTCGAGCGAACCACGTGAAGCCAGCGATCGTGCAAATGTCGCTCGCCACCACCTCGGCGGACCTGCGACTCGACGCAGCAGCCGCTCGTCTCGTCATCGAAGGTCTCACGGTGGTCGCATCGGCGGGCAATTTCGAGACGGACGTGGACAATTGCAGCCCCGCGCGGGAACCCTCCGTCATTGCCGTCGCTGCCAGTAACATCGCCAACCAACCTTGGCGATCGAGCAACTACGGGACCGGCATCACTCTGTTTGCGCCCGGCTCGAACATTATCTCGTCCTACAAATACGTCGCCGCACTCGGGAGGTCCTTCTCGAAAAACGCGGACGGGACCTCCATGGCGGCGCCCCACGTCAGCGGTGCTATTGCGCTATTTCTTGAGCACAACCCGGGCGCCTCCCCAGAGCAGGTACTTATGGAGGAACAATCGCTGATTCTGAATAATAAATGACGGCGTGGATCCGGCAGGCTGCTACAATTGTTTAGATGCTCCACGGCTGTTTCATGTTCTTGGTAAAGTCTTATGTTTCTACTGTCGTTGATGCTAACCTTTTTTCGGAACCGCCTGCTTTCGTTTGGGCTTTTTATTTGACAGGTGCGAAATCAGCTTATGGACGAATCTGTGAAGGGTGTTCTGTCTGAAGTGAGGGAGGGCACGCCCAATGTACTCCTACGCGTGGACCCGGAAGCGAACGCGCCGCTGCTCAATATTGTCGGCGCCCCCGAGGCTCTTCCCGATGTGTTGGTGTTTCCCGGCGACAGCACCACAGAGACGGTCCGCCTCCCAGCCCAGCCCAGCCTGCACTTGATGTTGTCTCTTCCGATAAAGTTCTTTCCTTCCCTCTCCGTGCTTAATATCAGGATTACATCATCATATCATTCATTATATCAAGATTATAATAAATCTTATGTTATGATAACACCGCCAAGTAAAAGTCATTTGAAAAAATAGTATTCCAGCGGTTCTCGCATGCTGCCAATGATGTTATGATAATGCTGCCAATGACGATTTCAATAATTAGAAACATAGTAAGTTAACAATTGGCTCGAATCTTACGTCACTGCGCCCGACCTGCAGCTGGATATCGCAAATGATGGGTCAGACACACTGGCGTTCGAGGTAGTCGTGGAGGTGGAAGGCCTGTTTGGCGGGTGGTTGACGATTCAACCGGCGACGGGAGAGGTGGCGCCGGGAGGCAACCTCACGCTGGCGCTCTCGTACGACTCTCGCGGCCTGTGGGAGGGGCAGTACAACGCCCGGATCGCAATCCGGTCTAACGCTCTCAATAGCGAGGCAAGTTCCCCCCTGTCTGTCTGTTTAACCCACGTCATTGAAGTTTTATGTCAATTTCTGTCTCTTAGGTCGGAACATGCAATGCAAACCGCAATGATCATTAGTTGATTCTCAGCTAATCATGGTTGATTTCGAAAATGAAAGAATGTTGATATTGTTGCACATAAATGTAAGGGGGTATTCTAAGATGGGTTGGTGTTGGCTACTGCGCAGGAGTTGCTACAGAGCTCGATGCTGGTGATTTGTGAAGATTTCCGCACCGACAACACCACCGGCGCGTATAGCACCTTTTTCCCGGAGCAGTGGGTCGCGGTGCACGACGTCATAGCGCCTTGGGTTGAACAGAACGGCCGTGTTGTCGACGGGGGTGTGAGCTCGACGTCTTCACCGCATAACGCAAGCGCGGACGTGTGGGTTGAGCTGCCGGTGCGATTCAGCCATCCGGTGAAGAGTCTCCCAACGTCATCCGTGTCCTTTTCGGCAGGTGAGATCCGAGTCGGCTTAGTAAGGTTGCGGCGCGTTCATATACACGCGCCTTGACGCATTACTTCGAGACCGGATTTTGATACACATGCCACTTTTACACACGATTTAGTTTCATGTCTTACGAATTCGCGTAGGTGTGGTGCTGGAGGTTAACCACGCCAATGTCCGAGGTGCCATGTGCGGCGACTTTTTTATTCGGGCAAGGGTGCCAGTAATACCGTGGCAGAGCAGCTCCACCCGCGTTTGCATGGAAATCAAGGTCCGCCCAAGTCAATCGACACCCGAGAGAATGCCGATAATTATGTTGTCATTCAATGAATTTCAATAACGGATTCGATTTCATATTTCGGTTGGGCTAATACGTCGTGAATTGTGGAGCGGCAGGACGTGGTGGACGTCTACGGCGGCAGTTTCGAAAACAGCTCGACCTGTGTCGAGGTGCAACATCGACCCTACGGTCGGCTGATGGGTACTCAGATGGCTGCGTACGGCAATATGGCCCCCATGACCAGCCGCTCCAACGTTACCGTCGTGGCGGCATTCAGTCACGATGTCAACGTTCAGAACTTCACAAAGGACGCGTTTCGAGTGACCGGCCCATCCTCCGTGTCGCTCGGTGGTCTCAAAAAGGTGTGAGAACAGGCCGACCTTAACTCGCGCTCGCATTCCGCAACGCGTTATATTCTACTTTTGTCGCGATAGCTTTGCTACCGTTGAAAATTATTTTGCATATTCAGAGGTTGTTTCGATAGCGATTTCATATGCCTCTGATGAAGCTATCGAAATGGAAAAGAATCGCGAATACGAAGTTAACGACTCGTTCAACGACTTTGCTTGTCATCGACAGATCCACGGCAGTATGCCCTTCTGGGCGATAACACTGAAAATACCAGAGGATTACTTCGGAGCTGTGACCGTCGAGCTGATTCACGGAGGCGTAGTTGGTGTTAACGGGCGTACGCTCATGCCCGTCGCACCGTTGCATTTTATTCGACACTCCGACGCGCTGGTGGAGGGGAATGCTTTCCGAATGGACGGCAGTCCGAGCATGCTTACGACATCGACATCAGTGGATGGCGTCTGATTATGGCGTTATTCACTGCAATGATTCAGCCACTCACTAGCCTCGCATACATAAAAGATTATTGCATACGACTGTATCGTGCATGTCGATACAGCCAAATTTAATCAAACATTATATGTTCAACCTTGAATTCATAGTGCTACCAATCCCGCCTACACATGTGAACACCGCCCCATCTGCATGGCCACTTGTCACAATCATATCAAACTAGAACTCTGCAAGTGACGAGCTTTTGATCATGCTGAAAAATATTGCTTAGATACACATTCACACAGTTTAATTTAATCCAGCCACGAAATACTCAATACTTTCACTTCTTAGGTCACCGTCCTACTACACTAATTTTCTATCGTTTTGTCTATATGTCTGCCACACTGCGCTGCTACTACATTGTACCGGGATGCATTTGTTACAAAATAGGAATCACAAGTACTAATGAGCCGCACATGCGTAGAAGGCACCTCAGGGAGGCATGGTTTTAGGTTTTGTGGCAACCGATGTCCGTCTGATCACACTGCTATAGCTGCCGCCAATCCGCCATCCGTACGCATAACCAATCTCACGAACCCAAACAATCACTATGCCGATGTCCATAGGAACACCAGTTACGCCTAGGACGCGGACTTACCGGCCAAACCGCGACTTGTGTGAGCTCACAATATCCTTAAGCATGCTCTAGCGGGCGTGGTGCGGTTGGGTGTGGTCACTTGACACGCTCGTGCGTGGACAAAAGTGTCGTTAGCGCTTGGCAACTAGGGATAGTCTTACCAGAACGGCGTAAGGACCAACATATTAATCGCCTCAAACACTCCCGTCCCGAATAACCGCCTTCCGGCGACTAATCGTGTCTTCGCGGCTGCGGATGAAAAAACAGTTCGGGTGTGTCATGCGTACGTCGCGTACGGCGAGGAATTCGCTATTGACTATGCCGACGCATATTATAACCCAGCCGCGGCATGTGAACTAGCCGCCCCCGAGCCCCCCATTACTTGGCAATCCGTCTCCGAATATTCTAATCAGAGCAACAAGAATGGCACGGGGGACCTCTTCGCGCGCAAAATCACCACGAGGGTGGCGAAACGGCTGTGCTCCTACCCTTGTGGTGTTTTGATTCCCAATGGTCTCCTATTCCCGTGATGCCCGCATAGGTGGGCTTGATGAATCTACGCCGTCCCGAAACGCGCGTGACTTGAGTTCACCCCCTCTGCCTTGCAGAACTTGCGATATTTTCGGGTGTAAATTTTGTTTCTTTGTGATGCTGCTGATTGTGTGGGTGTGCCATTAATGAGGTGCTCCTTATTGCGCGCTCGCGCACGCGTGTGTGCCTGTGTGCGTGTGCCTATGTGTGTGTGTGTGTGTGTGTGTGTGTGTGTGTGTGTGTGTGTTTGTGTGTGTGTGTGTGTGTGTGTGTGTGTGTGTGTGTTTGTGTGTGTGTGTGTGTGTGTGTGTGTGTGTGTGTGGATTTTTGTGCGCGCATGCACCTATTTCTAAATGTGATTGCGATTGTGTGATTGCTTCATTTTGTGAGTGTGTTGTTAGTTGTGCGTGTGTTTTTTGGGTGTGTGTGCGCGAATGTGTAATATGTCTTTGTATGTGTGCCTGGGTTGTTGTAAGTGTAGACGGAGTATATTTCTCACGCGACGTTTATGCATATTTTCGGGGCATGTACGGTGCATACGATATGGTGGGAGAATTTGTCCGAAATCAAGTGAAACAATGTGAAACCCTCCGAGTAATAACCGAATGACTCTTAGAGCACTTGTGTAGACACAAATCCGAGTAAGGAGCGCTCTATTATGAACTGTGATTTTCCGCTGCGGCGCCCTATGGCGACAGCTCGCGGTAGGGGAGACTTAAGGATTGCAATTAATATGTGAAAAGTATCCCACCGTCGCTAACTCAACACCGTGTAATTAATATCGAGGTACTACTTAAATACTTATGACCAACACACACCCCGGCGGAATGGGTCGCAGCTGCCATTGAGCATGCAATCCGACCGTCTTAGCTCCAGGCTTAGCCACCCCATGAGCGACAAACTGGTGGGAACAAAGCCCGCCATTGTGCGGGATCCCCCCAGTGGCCACCATCTCCTCCGAAACGAGCCCATATAATCCCGGTCAGTGGATCCGTATACACAACAAACGGTACACACTCAAAGGCGAAGACTCTATATTATTCTCGAATCTCATCGCAATGACAGCTCCCGCGCCACAACATTCAAATCCAAGACGAGACATACCCAAAGTACTCAAACCCCTTAAGATGAAAAAAATTTGCAAAAAAATGTGAAGAGAGCCAATCGCGCAAAGTACCACGCGCCCCGCAACGCGTTCAAGCGTCCTTGTCCGCCGCACCCCAAGCCCATGTCGTCCACGACCTCGTTGTGAGCAGCCAACTCGCGTACTCCACTCTAAAGCCCAAAGCCATCCCTAATCCAAACTCTGACCCAACCTCTCTCTCAACCGACCGGTATACGTAATGTCGACCCTTCCCTCTAACCTACCTCCCTCCTACAAATGGGTCCTCCTGCGCGAGCTCCCCGCAGCTCCACTCCCTGAATCTCAAGGAGCCTCGAGAAGCCGCACGTCAAGACGTCCCCTTGCTCCCTTCCTAACATCCCCTCGGCTCCCTCATGCGACCCTCGCCACGCCATACCCCACGAACACTACCATACATAACGTCCCTCCTCTTGATGGCCTCCAAGTGACGTAAGTGCTCGCAGTGGAACGGTCTCCACTTCCTCTCGGAGCGGCCGCTGACCCCTCCAACCGTATAATCGCGATACTCATTGCTACATACAAGTACTTCTCCGCCTCCCTTGCCCTCGTCATTTTCTGGCTACACGGCCTATTCTTACCTAATGTCTTGTCTCCTACCACCCCCTCTCATCGGAATGTTCGGTGGCCCGCAACGGGATGCTCGGATGGTTGAGTCACATCGTTGACCTATCAGCGAAGACAAAACACACCATCGGCCATGAAATCGCTCACCACGGTTGCTTGAACAAACAGAACTCCCATCCATCTTACTCCCTCCCGACGCACGCCCAATCCCCTCCGCGCCACCCTTTATTTATAACGCTATTCAAGAGCTGCGACTCGATATATCCGCCACCTCATGTTGGCTATCGGACTATTATATCAACTTGCTCCATGGACGCAGATTGGGACGATTTCGCCCTGGACGGTCTCACCGACATCCAACTCAGTCTCCACTAACTCCCACCAGCCCCCGGCACCCACCACGGCCACTCAATCTCCCCTCAAACGCCGCTCCGCCTCCGCCGAACCCTCCACCACCACCGCCACCACCAGTTTTTTTCTACTACCGCTTCCCCACTGCTTTTTCTTGTTAATATCTTAATGGTATTTTCCTATGTATATGAGAATTGGACCCCATTTAAGTCCCATACAATGAAAATGTATATTTCGATTCCATATTGTATGCAATGTAAACAAACTTTAAGTACTTGTTAGTTTGCTCCCTACAATCTGACAAATGCTTTCGGTCCTTCCGGCAAACGCCACAAGCAATGCGAGTTTATAGCCCTCAGGCTCAAAAAGAGACACTCGCCATCACATAGATTAGTGATATTTACGATTCTTTTTCACTTAATGATGTAACAAGTACTGCCAAATTGTTTATCGCATTGCCATTGCGAATCAGCCAAATGAACATGAAATGCACAACATATAAGTAAGATAGGAACATGTGAAAGGAAATAAATTGTTACACGGGAATCACATTTTTTTACACGCATCGTCGGATTCTAAATTTCTAAACGAGTGATTTACTATCTAGACACTATCAAGGTATCGCGTTCATGGTGCATTCTTGAACGAGTCGCATATTCGTCCCGCACCATATTCAATTACTCGCATTTTGCAGCCACTGTAAAAATCGGATGCAACAAAAACACAAGCATCAACAACATTCACAATAAAGGCAATCAACATGCGCATCAAGACAAACACGAAACATCAAGAGTTATATAAACACTGCCTACCACAAGTAAAACAAACCGAGGCAAGAGCAACATAAGCAACGCCCACCACAACTACATTAAAGAGAGGGGGTTGAGTCGCAAACCCAAACAAAAGGCGCATTCACAACATAAATAACATCAGCGTCTTGAAGATTGGCTATGTAAAATTAAGCAACTAGCAACGCTTGAAGGGATAACATAAATAATATCCAGCCACTAACAAACAGAATGGGCAAATGCAACATAAACTGATAATCGTTATTCCGCACCCATGCACACTCTCACGCGCACACATACTCGCCCACGCAGACACCCCCCCCACACACCCACACACACGCACGCACACATACACAAAATAAAGGGAACGACCGCAAAAAACACGAGCAGCATAAACAATGGGAGCAGCGGCAAAAGAATCACAATAATAGATCAACGGCAAGTCTACAACGGCAACGGAAATAGCATTATCCGACATGTGCATAAACCAAAGCAATAACGGCAAGAGCAAAATACAGGGACTGGATCCGGATCCTACTGATCCGCGAATCCCCGAGACTACTCGGGTTCGGATTGGTCTCGTGGGTCCGGACCCTAGAATCACAGGTAATCGCGGGATCCGGACCCTAGAGTCACAGGTAATCGCTGGATCCGAACCCTAGGTTCGGTAGGTAATCGCGGGATCCGAACCCTAGAATCACAGGTAATCATTGGATCCGGTACCAATTATTTTAAGTAATCGTTGGATCCGGTACCAGTTATTGTAAGTAATCGTAGGATCCGGTACCAGTTATTGGAAGCAATCGTTGGATCCGGTATTCATCGTACTTTAATGGATCCGCGGTAATCGCGAGTACCTCATCCTCGCCAAACGATGTGGAATCGCGATACCCAATCAGTACTCACGATTCCGAGTATCTCACGATTTTGTGGTGGCCCGAAGTGACACGCTGTTTTTTGGGGAGGTATTTGGCAATGCAAATCTGCTGAGGTGTATGTCTAGGATTGGTTCAATAGCCATGATTGTTGTCATTCCGCAGCCTTGAAACGATTGTAGCCCACCCCAGGGCCAGTTAAACGGTGCGTACGCGCTTGAAATCCACCATAATCTGCCCGTCCACATCCAACTCCTATCATAGTTAGCAACAATGGCGGGGCAAGCGGGAAGTAGTAGACCGTCTAGATCAGGGAAGAGCTTGTCATCGACGGCTATCCAACGTACAGAAGAGGAGCTTGTTGGGAATTCAAATAGGGTGTTCAAGATACCTCAGTCAAAATCTACTGTATGGGATCCAAGCATGAGCAGGCGCATAGAACTAGTAAAGAATGTAGAGATGTAAAAATTGAATTTGCAGTACAAATTTCCCCCAAAATGTGCAAATTTGTATCAATTTGCATGAGTACTTCGAGTACTTGTTGGAATCACGAACCCAACGAATCCAACGGAACCAAAAATTTAGAAGTACTCATGTACTCGGTTCCGGAACCGAAAACACAGGTACTCGCTGGATCCGAACCCTAGAATCACAGGTATTCGCTGGATCCGAACCCTAGAATCACATGTAATCGCGGGATCCGGACCCTAGAATCACAAGTAATCGCGGGGTCCGAACCCTAGAATCACACGTAATCGCGGGATCCGAACCCTAGAATCACAGGTAATCGCGGGATCCGGATCCCTTTTTTAGAGGTACTCACTAGTTCCGGATCCTAAAAAATCAAGTACTCATGGATCCGAACCCAACCAAAAAATGGCGGATCCAGTCCCTGGCAAAATAACAATGCAAGCAACAACTGCAATAACTAAACAAAAGAAGCACGGGCAACTGCAACACTTGAAAATGCGGTATCAATAATATCAACATCGACAACATTGAACAACAAACATCATCACGAGCCGCCACACGTAGAAGCAGCCAGAGAAGCTGCACCAGTCAAAGCAACGGCAACAAAAGCAAAAAATCAGCAAATAATAAATGCCAGAAACAGCAAAAGTACAATAGAAAAAAATCATGTGCAACATGTACAGAATATGCCAAGACAACGAGAACAATGTGAACCACTTCACCAGCGACAACACAAAGTACAACAAACAACATTACGATAAGGCTAGGGATCAAGCGAATTTTGTCGATGTTGATGATAATGATATTTTGCAACGTCGATGTTGATGGTATTGATATCTTGGATTGTCGATGTTGATAGTGTTGATAGTTTGGGATTCTGACATCGATGGCAATTTCAGCCGATATTATCGTCAATGTATCGATATTTGGGACGATATATCGATACGTCGGGCTTAGATAATCAATAATTTCCAATTGATTTGATAATTGATGGCATTGATAATAGCACTACTGCCATTGTGTCGATTTCGATGTCGCAACCTATCACATCGATGGCACTATCACAAGGTGAGGATAATACTATCGACGATGCATCGATGGCTGATCCCTAGCCATACATTACGAGCAACCACAAATAGAGCAGCAACCTAACACACGTGCAGCAGCGGTAGTAACGGCGGCATCGAAAAAACATTAAAATGTATATTTCTTTTCGGCGTTGTTGATACCGTGGGCAGTTTAACAAAGAGATAAGTAGCCCCTCCATCCCCTCAAACAATGTTGTCGAGCACGACTACAGTCCACGCTCGCGCGCTTTCTCGCCGAATTAACTGCCATCTTGAGGCAGGCATCACTTGTCTCTCTCATGTAGCCTATTGAAATTGAAATTGAAATTGAAATTGTTTACAACAATACCAATATAAACCGGCTGCTGTCTCTGGGCCCCCATGTACTATGCCTAAATGGACTTATAAGCAGGAGTAGACCGTGAACCATTGATCCCAACCTCTCCAATGGCAGTAACGATACCGTCTAAAACATACCCGTATCCAGGTATTTATGATTTTTTTATCTATACGTATTTTTCTTTGGAAACGGTATGAAATATATGATTCGCTATTCTCCACGATACGCGGCTTTCTCCAGCCGCGGCGGGGTCGCTGATCATCAAGGCTGGTCAGCATGAGTTGGTCGAGTCGAACTTGCATGACCTCGGCTCCTATGCGACTCCGGTCGTGCCGGAGGCAGGGGGAAAGGCAAGGGGAATACCCCCCTCGCTCAGGTCGTCGTCGGACTCGTCTCGATCCGTGCTCGTCCCCGTCCGAGATATCGGAGATAGTAGTCGCTCTTCTCGGCGCGACTCTCCACCTAGTCTAGCCTTCTCCCCTCCCGCGGGGGCTGGGAGGAGAAAATAGCTAGGCTGCAGACGGTGTCCGACTGGCTTTCTTGCCTCCGAGCCAGATGTCTCATGTCCCGTGTCCGTTTGCCGTCTGTTTCCACCAACCATCTGATCGCGCTGAGCTGGCCGCACTTGCCTCCCCCGGTGATTTACGTTGTTAGGGGGCCGCCTATACGAGCAGTGTGCCGTTGCGATAACCCGGGGCACACTGCCTGAGGCAGCATGTCGATAACCGGGTACCTACTAGGGGAGGGGAACGGATAGTGCCAAGGGATCGGCTATCCTCAAAAGATGGTGGGTACGGGAATATTTAACCGAAAACCCCCCGTACCGGGTTTTTCCGGCGGCGGATGATCCTCCCGACCTCCGCCGCCTGACCGTGCCGCTCCTCCGGCTGCGACCCGCCTCCGTCTTGCGTATCTTCGGGCCTCTCCCCCAGGGGAGACCAAAAGGTTCCGCAAGGCTGTCGGCTGCTAGCGAGCGCCGTGCCCTAGCGTTGATTCCCAACTGTCCGCCGCTAGCTCCAACACCCTTGTCCCACCGCTGATCCGGCCGTACCTTCCTCGCAATCAAACGCTCCTGAAGTACAGGTCCCACCCCCTCGAGGTAGGACTGCATTCAGTAGTATATGTATGCGAAAAAACATATCGGACGGGCCGAGCGGGAAATCTTGGTGCCGGTATTGCACATAAATTATTTTTTTGCAAAAGCCCTATGTACATGGCATTTTCCGGCAGCTGCTGATCCCGCGGATCGAGCTGTCGGCCCTCTTAGCCCCCTACCGTGCCACGCCTGGCACGGCTACGGGGTTTCCAGCGCCCACCACGGGGAGGTGAGGGGATGCCGACGGGCCTGCGAGCGCTCCCCCCTCCGGGGCCGCCGCCGCTGCGCCGCCGGCGGGCGCCCATGTAGCCTATATAAAGCGAATACGGGCCGTAGTTCACCAACCCATACCTTCGAACAAACAAGTAGGTAAACAAAAAGAAACTTCGTGAATTTCGAAATGACCTGAGTTCATTAAACAGCTAAGATCGGGCAACGCGGACGACTTGTCCGGACATACCTAGTTAATAAACACGATATATATAATACAAACGCTAGCAATCAACACCGTCGGAAAATTAGACGTGTTTAAATACCTTAGAACGTGCAAAGAACATTTACTTTTTTTCAAAGCGTGAGACGGTTTTGTTTTGTTCAACACAGATCAAGCAATGCTGAGAACAAATCACGGACAATCCTAATAACTACACATGACAGATCGCGCGAGCAGTTAGCACCGTCTAAAAGATTAACGTGTTAACTCGGAAAATGTATAGCGGCGAGGGCGTATGACAATTTCGACCGGGGTTTTCGTCGACAAGTTCATAAGCTCTAATATTTTTTGTCGTGTCGGCAAGTTCAGCACACGCGCTAGATATACGAATTATACGAAAATACGACGAATTATACGCAAATATTTAAAGAAAGACAGAAAAATGCGGACAAGCTCGTGAGACCCGACGCTACATAAGATTTAAAGGCATCTATATCGCGGTCAGGGGGGGGGGGGAAATGAGCGCCTACCTCGTCATTTTTCGCTGATGAATACACGTTGACCTCACGCAGGATGGTGGGCTAGCTCACTTATCGTTGAAGGTCGAGCCATGTTTTAGAAATAGCGGCGAGATGGAGCAGTTTCTCCCATAATATGTTATACGTCAACATCATACACAATGTTTTAACATGGCAGAACTTTAAAAAGACAAATTATCGGTGTTTGAACCAATCGCAACTGCACACCCAAGCAGAATTGCAATGCCAACGCGAGAAGTCTGGCAACGTGTAACTAAAGGCGGCTACCTACTAATCTTATTCATATACGGGTATGGATTGGTAGTCGCGAACCCGTACATTGTTTTTTGGATAACCACTCGCGGGTTCGGCGATTCCGTAATTGTACAACAACTGACGGTTTGCGCGAGTCCTTACAATTTTTTTTGTCCGGCACATCATTAAATAGTTACAAAATTAGTGTCCGACACGCGCAACTTCTTACAAATTATGTTTTTCGTCCCTCCCATTACTACCACATTGCCGGTGTCGGATACGCGCAATTCCTTATTGTGTATGGTGTTTATCAAAGGGCACCGCACTGAGTGTTGTAAACACCGCACTAAGTACAGATTCAGAAAAAAAAATCGAACAACCTTCCCAAGCTTTCTTGGCCATGCAAGTCTGGCTAGGTCTTCTTTGGACTCCTAACTATGCCCTAGATAAGTCCTATGTAGATCGGAAGAGTGGCTGGACCGTACGCCAACGCGAATCTACCAATTGTAAGTACCAATGCCGCCTTGACATGCTCGCTAGGTACGACCTTGAAGAACCGATTAAGGTCCTTCCATTACCAGGTGTATACTTTTAAGAAGCATATACGGCTTAACAGTGACCTGTGTGGTGACGGTTTAGTCGGAAGCGTGGGGCAAATTGTTGCTCGTACACCATGATCATGGAGTTGGGGCCAACGCGCGTCTACGCGAGAGGCAATTGCACTTCCACCCGGGTGGTAACGACACCTCCTTGCCCAAAACGTGTTGGCGAGGTCTAGGAGTGGTGAGGACCCTCAGTTGAACGGTTTGATAACGGTAGAGTAAGACTCCGATGGTAAAACCTGCCCTTGCGAGAAGGAGCCCCCGACCGGATTGTACAACCGTACACAATAAATGTCGCTCGGCTCGGCTCGATGGACCGCCACCGGCGACGACTGCAACTTCTACAGCCACAAAGGGAGGTTGAAAACCTAAAATATGCACACATGAGGCTTGAAAAACGCCTTGCCGCATAAATAGCTTAACGTGGTGCGCTTCTTTGTGTATGTTTTCGCTCACATCCCACTTGTAAGCATTGCTTGCATAAATGACCATCGTTGTATTCGCTGTCTGTTGACGAGGGCATACTCAGATAGTAAGTCCAATATTCACTGAGTTGTGCACTTGCTTGAGCTTGCTCATTTTAAGCAGTATCTACCGAAATATCAATGTTGTGGGCATGGTCGACCGATCCCTTTACCGATTAAACATCCCTGCGGCGTTCCTCGAAAAGCTCGTATTTATAACGCTTCTAGTGCCCTACAAAGGGGCCCAACCAATAAGCCTATAGACTTGTCATGAGGACGCCCAGCCATGAAAACTGCATGCGTGCAAGACATGCTTACATGTGCACAACCTACGAGCTTGCTATATGTGTGTTAGTGGTGTGACTACTAGGTCGTGCTTCGCTACGCACATAACGCGGTACACGGAATGTCACAATGGCACACATAGATGCAAAAAAACTGTGCACTATCGTCAAAGCTGAACCGGCCCTTGCCCCTTGCTCACTCCAGTGACGAAAGCTTGTCAACTCGCCTTTACATGACAGCAACGTTGATAGGCTATGTGGCTTTGCCCAACTTCCGTCGACCAAATATCGGCCACCTAGGTAGCTTATGGCCACATAAGCTTATGACGGTGGTCGACCGGCCTCCGCAGTGCCACAATCCGTCCTTTCATCGGGGTAGAACCGCCAAGAACCTGAAGCCTAGCTATAAACGGCCCCGTTGTGTGGTTTTAGGGCAAGTAGGTGCCGGCTCGCGCGGTGTAGCCTCGTATTTTCAAGGGTTCCTAGTCGAAAAGTAGATTCTGCGCCGATCGCCCATCATCGCGCGCTCACCATGTACTAATCACGGGCAGCTATCGGGAGGTGGCGGTTGCATTATCTACAAGGGTGGGTTTACGATATTATGTGGTCATACGCTAGGGCCAAATATCGCATTCCCGGCACGGTTTCGGGCCGGTCGACAAATTACCGCCCTCACCGCGGTAGACCGTTACGTACATGCCTCTGACTCACAAGTATGGTACCGGTACTAGTAGCTATCATGCCGTTCTTGGTGTCGGACTGAGCGGTCACAGTCATAGTTCCGATTTCACAAACCCAAGGACTAACCCGAGAAGCTCCGTTTATCCGCAGCTCCTAAGGACTCGGATCCACTCTATGTCACCCAACCTACCTCCAAAAGTCACTTTGAAAATGTACTTCACGCCATCTACCTCTACGTAGTCCCTCGCCAGACATGATCTCCGAAACCACTGCTGCCAATTTCGGTAGCTTCTCCACGATCTCCTTGTAGTTTTCGTCCCCTAGCTAAATTCCCCAAATACAAGAGTTCTCGACGTTTGTAACTCCGCACTTATGCACAATCTCGTTCACATGGGCGTTCGCATTCCCACAAGATTTATTGCAAATTGTCGTCAAGACGAGGGATGTCCCCTGCATTTTGTTCTTGAAGATGCCACATGCGTCCCCGAGAAGCTAAATTTGCGTATGCTTGTCCCATGAATTAATGACGTCCCACTCGTTGGCAACTAACCACCGAATGCGCGATTTGAATAGAGCGTTCGCAGCACTCATGGCGGCTTTGGGGATTTCTTTGTCCATGCCTAGTCATGTCATCATGCCATGTAACCGTTTGTTGATGACGAAAAGTGAGCCGAGTTTGGGGAAGCTTGTGCCGCCCGGCGGCCTTGCTTTGACCAACCGATGTTCCTTCTGAACATAGTACACGAGGTTCATGATATTACGATTATCCCGAGTGATGAGGCCCGTTTGAATAATAAATAGGTCATCAGCAATGTCGTCGTAGTGCTTGACGATGTACACCACGACACCTTCCTCGATCTTGCGCATTGCACCCCCGCGCAGCATCTCGTCCATCTCTAAGTTCTTGTCGTGCTTTGGCAAAACGCACCGATGATCTTAGAAGGGTACGCCGCCTTGGTTGGGGTCAGCGGGCTCCTCTCCAATCCCCTCGCCCATGGCGTCGAAGTTCATGTAATCGGGGTCAAACTGTTCCGTGAAGTACTCCGTCAACTTGAATGTTGACGTCCGTGGCCAACGTCCAAGGACCCGGCTTGTCGTAGTTGATCTTCCACCGAGCAACGCGCGATGACGGTCTCAAGGTTTCTTTAACTACTTGCATGTCCTTTTGAGCAACGTGTAGCTTTCAGTTGAGGGAGTCAACAGTCTCCGCTAGCTGCTTAGCCCGGTCATCGGCAGCCTTGGCTACTTCGGTACTTGTGGCGAGGCGCTGCTTGTGGGCCTCTTGGACCTACGTCAAGTAGTGCCGCTGATTTCCGAGCTTCGCCTTCAACCTTGTTCGATGTGTCTTTAGGTCTTGATTCTCTTTATGTTCGCCCTCTAAGCCGGGAAGCAGCGCTAAGGTATGGCGCTCGCTCGTCGTCGACTAGCATGCTGACGATTACCCGGCCGAAAGGGGGCCGCACGACACTAGCGGCGAGGAGGACTATCGCGACGGGAGCGGATGGCGCTATCTGGCGGCGGGGTGTTTCTGAGGATCAGCCGCCGCCAAAACCCCCGGTACGGAGGGTTTGGATAATTTCTGCACCCCCGCGGCCTTTTATCATTTGGATCCGGCCATTGCGACTATGCCCTACTCCACCGCTACCCACCATCGATGGGCACACCTAATATTAAAGAGTGCGAGCCCAAATAAGCGCGGAGGCTCGCACTCGAAACAAGGGTGCTCGATGGACGCGCAAACGGTGTGTGGATAGCACGGTCACTAGCTGATTTTCCAAACATGTACTTGGGTACCAACGAATAGAAAGCAAGGAAATGGCCGGAAAAACTTTTCAGCGCGGCGGCAGGAGCGCTAGCTTTTCTGTCTGGCTGCGTCGGTCCCCCCACATGCCCTCGAGGAGACGGGGGACCTATTGAACCATGCAAACACAGTTAGTGTGGAAGATAACGTACGCAAACGTAGTTACAGTCACAGTCCCGCAAACGGAACAGTTAAGGCGACAACCAGCCTACAGGCGTGGTGTCGGGACAACATAAGTGAGAGAGTTGTAGCCTAGCGACAGCTCTGTACCGAGTCAAACAGTTTATCGGTATGTCCGATCTAGACATGTACTAATCATATCTAGAGTAGCTTACAGTAGCTATCTGCAACTAATACGTATGCGGTATTACTTACAACACTCCCCCTGAAGGTAGCTACGGGATGAAGCGTTGCATTGGGTCTTGTCCTCCAAGGATCGCACTTCGGTGTCGTGCTAATGCAGGTCCTGGGAGGGGTTTGGTGAGCATGTCAGCCACCATCTGGTCAGTGGGGAGGTACCTC
Organism: Tetraselmis chui; assembly: GCA_026401115.1. NCBI lineage: Eukaryota > Viridiplantae > Chlorophyta > Chlorodendrophyceae > Chlorodendrales > Chlorodendraceae > Tetraselmis > Tetraselmis chui. The sequence continues at coordinate 103,769 of JAPMLY010000311.1, forward strand.
AACTTGATGGTCCCTTGCTCCACGTGGTCTTTGAGAAAGTGCCACTTCAGGCCGATGTGTTTAGTGTTCTCGCTGACCAAGGCATTCTGGGAGTATGCAATGGCGCTTTGGTTGTCCTCCCAGATGGTGGTGATTTCGGTGATGGGGGAGTCGAAGATTTCCCCCATGAGTTGTCGGAGGTGGAGTCCCTCCTTGGTGGCGTCAGCCGCAGAGTAGTACTCGGCTTCACACGTGGATTGAGCCACACAAGTCTGTTGTTTGGACTTGTAACTGATTGGCCCGCGTCCGAGGGTGAAGAGATAGCCGGAGCGAGACTTGCGGGTGCTGCTGTCGTTGGCCCAATCAGCGTCGGCAAAGCCTGTGAGTTGGAGACTGTGGTCCAGGCCCCCCCCCCAACGTCAGGCGCATGTTGATGGTGCCATGGAGGTAGCGGAGGACCTTTTTCAGAGCTTGCAAGTGTGCCTCGGTGGGCGAGGCTTGGGCAGAGCCGAGGATGCTCAACGCCGTGGAGACATCGGGGCGTGTACAAACGGCGGCGTACTGGAGGCTGCCCAGGAGGCTTGGGTAGACGTCCTTGGCCACTCCTGTGAGAGAAGGCGAGTTCAAGTGTGCAAGGCCGGCGAGGAAGCCTGGGTCCATCGGAAGGGACGACGGCTTAGAGTCAGACATGCCGTACTTGGCGAGGATGTCGCGCAGGTACTTGGACTGGTCCAGCGAGATTGTGCGCGTGGAGCGATCGCGGGTAATGTGCATGCCGAGGAGTTGGGAGAGGTCGCCTAGGTCCTTGATTTTGAACCGTGCTCCGAGTTGGGCTTTGAACGATGCGAGCCAGGTGGCATCATTGCAGGCCGCGGGAATGTCATCGACGTACAGGGCGATCATGGCGAAGACGTGGCCGGCGCGATAGATGTAGATGCACGGGTCGGAGACGCATTGTTGCCATCCATGGTCGACGAGCCACGCACGAAGTAGCATGTTGAACTCGCGGGGGGACTGCTTAAGGCCGTAGAGGCAACGCTTGAGGTGACAAACCTTGGACGTTCCATCGGTGAAGCCGAGGGGCTGGCGGATGTACACATCCTCCCGGATGGGGGCGTAGAGAAACGCTGTGTCGATGTCAAGTTGGCAGAGTTCAAGGTCGCGGGCGGCTGCAATGGTTAGGAAGAGACGCAGGCTGGCCATGCGGATGACCGGGGAGAAGGTCTCCGTGTAGTCCAGTCCAGCGCGTTGACTGCACCCCTTGGCGACGAACCGCGCTTTGAAGCGGGAGACGTCGCCGGCTGTATCCGACTTGACTTTAAAGATCCACATGCTGTTAACGACCATGCGGCCGGGGGGGAGGTCCACAAGGTCCCACGTGCCGTTGCTGATGAGGGAGGAATACTCCTGTTGCATAGCGGCTTGCCATTGGGGGGCTTGGGCGCTGTCCAGCGCAGCTCGGTAGGATTTTGGTTCCACACACTCTCGGGCGGAGAGGAGGGCGATGGCAGTAGGGGACGTGCCGGCAGGTGTGTGTGGGGGACCAGTGACAAGGTCGGGGACGTGAGGGTGCTCAAAGATGTCCTCTTGAGCTTTTCCTTGTTCAGGATCACAACACGCCGTTACGAGTGTGGGTGGGTAGTCGGACAGGTGGGCAACCATATCGCCGTAGCGAATGGGGTGGGAGCGGAGCCGAGCATGGCGAGGGGTTGGCGGGGGGGGTAGGGGTGTGGGTGATGTGAGGTCAATGGGGTGGGATAGGGGTGAGTCTGCGGGGACGTCGTCCGAAGAGTCGGTGATGGCCGAGTCGACGGAGGGTTGTGTGTCGAAGCCTGGGGTGTCTTCCTGAAAGACAACATGTACGGAAGTGGTGATGCGACGCGTTTCCGGATTGTAGACACGATACCCGGGTGCGTCAGGGGGATAGCCCACCATGACGCCGCGAAATGCTTTTTCACTGAGTTTCCGACGTTGTTTGTCGGGGACCTTGGCGAAAACGGCGCAGCCGAAGACGCGGAACTTGGAGGCGTTGGGCACCGACGACGTAAGGAGTGTGAGGGGGACGCCCCCATTAGGTCCGACCGAGCGACTGTACGTGCGGTTGCGAAGGTACACAACAGTGCTGACAGCGCACGACCACATGGAGTTGGGAACGGCCATGTTGTGGAGCATCGCCGATGCATTGTCCCGGATGGTGCGCCAGGGACGTTCGGCCTTGCCGAGCATGTGGTGGGCGTATGGGGCAGAGAACTGTACCCCGACGCCGAGGTGTGCGCACATCCGGCGAGTGACAGCAGCTTCAAACACAGAGTCTGAGTCAAATTTGAGGACCGGTGCGAACGCGCCCGTCTGGGAGTGATGGCGGGCATGCATGTGTTTGATGTCCAAGAGGATGGTTTCCAATTCCGAACATGCGTCGTCTTTAGACTTAAGGAACCGCACCCACATGTAGTTGGTGTGGTGGTCGATGACGAGCAAGCAGTAACGGAGGCCATGTGGGGAGGGGACATTGACCGGGCCCCAGAGGTCAGCGGACAGGTTGAGGAGGGGGTGGGATGGCTTCGCGCAAGCGGCTGTGTTGCGTGGTGCAGCTGTGGCTTTGTGAAGGAGACAAGAGTCGCACGAAACTTTGGTTACAGCGCTAGTTAACACAGGGCTAGTCGGGACACCGTGAGTATGTTGGGCCTGAAGGCTTTGCATGTTGAGGTGGCCATATCGACGGTGCCACAGGACGGGATCACACTGGGCAGTAAGGGCAACCTGAGGTGAGGGGTCAAGTGCCGGCGGTGCGGATGGGCTGGAAGGGAGGACCGGCTGGTGGGGAAGGAGGTAGAGACCGTTTCCGGACGGTTCTAGCACACCCATGCCTGTGGGTACCAAAAGCAAACCAGTGTCAGAGTTGGAGGGGAATATGAATTCACAACCGCTGTGAGTTTGCATCCAGCTCACACTAAGGAGTCGGCCGATACGCTGTGCTGAACGAGATGATAGGTCAGGGGTGTAGAGTGCATACACAGTGCGGTGAATGAGCTGGCCAGAGGCAAGTCTGACAGAAATTCGCACTGAGCCACTGCCCTTAACGTCAACGCCGACACCGCCCACGCGAGAGGGAGCGGAGGGGGGCGTGAATTTCACGAAGTCATCTCGGAACGCAGTGAGGTTAATCGAGCAGGCGGAATCAACGACCCAAAACTTTGACAGATTACGACCCGGGGCGAGGGAAGAGGAGAATGCCACAGAGCTGAATGGGACACTCACCTCGTCGTCAGCGTAGTCATCAGCGCAGTCCGCGAGGGTGGGTAGGCAGTCGGTGTCATCGGCGGGGGCGTCGTCGGCAGGGACGTCGCTCAGCAGCGCAGCGTGAGCAGAGGGGGTGCCGTCGGCGGCGCCGTACTTCTGGACTGTCAGCCTACGCTTGGCGAGATTCCACTTAAGGATAGCGTCATCCGTGGCAGTGCACGCGGACATGAGATGGTGGAGGCTGCCACAAACGCCACACTTGTTGGGTCGATGGCCGCGAGGGTTACGGTGTGGTGGGCCTCGACCGCTGTGCGAGCCGCGGCCCGCAGCGACGAACGCGGAGATGGGAGGAGGTGATATGGCCGGAGCGGTTGCGTCCGGAGCAGGGTCGTCTTCCATGTTGTGCGCAAGGTGGAGAATGCTGGCCATAACTTCATCAGCCGACATGATGTAGTCCGTGTCAAAGGCGTTGATGACGCATTGCTTCGCCTGACCGTGTGGGCCGCTGCTGGAAATACCGCGCAGCATGAGGAGACCGAGGTGGTGGGGGTGGATGGCAACGGAGCCATCAACCAGCTGGCATGTGTCGTTGTACTCGTCAAAGGTCTGGCGCATGTAGTGGACATAGTCACTGAGTGACTGACCAGGGCGCTGTCTGACCGTCAGGTTGTCTAAGAGGGACAAGGAGCGAGCAAAAGACCGACAGTCGAGGCGTTCACAAAGGATGTCCCACGCGGCAGCGGCGCAGTCAGGGCGTGCTGGAGAAACGCATTTCATGGCTTGGTCAGCGCGCTTATTCGCGCTGGCTGCATGGAGAAGCAGCGTGTAGGCGTAGTGTTGCGCTTGTTCGTCGAGCCAGACGCCGGAGTCACGGATGGCCAGCTGAGGAATGAGGTATGCGGCCTTGATGGAGAGGAAATTAAGGAAGGTCCTCTTCCATTGCTTGAAGTCCGTGGTCGGGCACATGACGGGGACCGACATCTTCATGGACCGGTTGAGGGCGTCCTTGTCGAAGCCGGGGGCTTCGTGTGCCGCCCGGTTGATGACCACCGGGTCAATAGTGGGGCGACGACGGCCCCGGGGGGTGGGGTCGCCATGTTGGAGTGGGGGAGAGTGCCGGCCATGAAAGGGAGGAGGTGGTCCACCGGGAAAGGGAGAGCGGCCGGCCATGGGACGCGGAGGGCCGTACGAGTGCGGGTGGTCACGGTGGTCACGGTAGGGGGGGATGAGATGAGAGGGCGCCTCCGGGATATGGGGGCCGGGGTGGTGAAGGGCATATCCGGCGTGGGGGAAGGGGGGAGGTGGTGGGAGGTGATCAACCCGGATGGCGTGACGCGAGGGGTCGTAGTGCGCATCGGCACGCGCGGGCTCGCGGGGCGCATCGTGGCGGCGCTGTGCGACTGTGGGGTCGCCAACAGGGGCTGCAGCAGCAAAGAGTGTTTCTGCGTCCGGGGTGACGAAACCAGGCTGGGGATGTTCAAGCAGGTGGAGGGTGTGGCCGTCGTGGCTGTCCCGGACGGGTTCGAGTGGGGCATCGTGGCGGCGCTGAGCTACAGGGGGGTGCGGATTAGTACCCGCAGCAGCAACAGCACCCTCGGCCGACTGCGAGTCGAGACGAGCTGTTATGTTCGCCACTTGCGCAACGAGCAGCGCGAGAGTATCTGGGGGGTGATCGAGGGTGCTCTGGTGAGAGCCTGACTCAGGGGAACCAACAGGTGAAACAGGCGGGTTTTTTTGCGCCATTTCGACAGAGGGCAAAAAAGAAAGAGCTGGATGAAAAACAGGCAGCGGTAAAAACCGCTAGCCGGACTCGTGCCTAACAGCGGTATGCAAAGAGACGGCCTGATGCCCGCCGACCCCTCGGCATGTAGCCCCGGGGTGTCTCAGAGCACCTTTTCTGTATCCTCCACCCAGTGTGGGGCACAAGTCGAGGCCAAGGCCAGGACAGGTGGAGCGCTGCGCTGGTGGGTGATTCGCTAGGCGAGGAAAAAAAATAAAAATAAAAGGTAAGCTACGGCTGGCGTGCGACCTGTGGCTGCGTATTCACCCGACAGTGCACCCCCCCGTTCTCCAGCTTGGACCTGTGTGCACCCTGTCCACACACGACGAGTGCGTCGGTGTGGGTGGCTGGCTATCTCCGTCCGGTGGCTGACTTAAGAGGGGTGGTGGCGGGTTTTAAAATCGCAGTTTATACTGGCGATACCGCCGACTACAGGTTGAAAGTACTAGGAGTCTAAGGAAACTTGCCTTCTGCGGGAGAGCTGTCGATCGCAGCTCGCCGAACCAGGTTGTCGCGCGTGAGTGACGTGAGGCGGGGGCCCATAACCTATTGAACCATGCAAACACATTTAGTGTGGAAGATAACGTACGCAAACGTAGTTACAGTCACAGTCCCGCAAACGGAACAGTTAAGGCGACAACCAGCCTACATGCGTGGTGTCGGGACAACAGAAGTGAGAGAGCTGTAGCCTAGCGACAACTATGTACCGAGTCAAACAGTTTATCGGTATGTCCGATCTAGACATGTACTAATCATATCTAGAGTAGCTTACAGTAGCTATCTGCAACTAATACGTATGCGGTATTACTTACAACAGGACCTCGAGTAGGAGGACAATCGCGACGGGAGGAGCGGCTATGACCTTGGGGCGGGGCTTACGGCATGCTACGGCGGGATCGACGAGCGACCACGTGAGGAGGTTTTATTCGCTAGCCTTTCCCCTCCTTCCTCCGGTAAGACCGAAATCACGCGTGGACTAGATTAGGGTGGCCCGTCGACCGTCTCGAATGCCGATCGGCCGAGGCCGGTCGGCACCCCGGTTCGGTGGGAGCGGGCAGTACATCGTGAAGGTCAAGCGTTAATTTAATTTTGCATTCTTGACAAGTGACAGCTATTTGAGATCTTTTGACATGATTAAACAACAACTTATGTTATTGCTTCTAGGGGAGGGGGGGGGGGAGGTGGCAATCATTGCGATTGCTCATAGTTTTTTAACCTCCGAAGAACGTCGGCACACATTGCAATGAAATTAATGAAATGAAATTGTTTACAACAATACCAGTATAAACCGGCTGCTGTCTCTGGGCCCCCCTGTGCTACGCCAAAATGTAGGATTCATAAGCAAGAGATAGACCGTGATCAACTAATCCAAACTCTCCAATGAAAGTGACGATACCATCTAAAACATACCCGTTTCCATGTAATTTAATATTTTTGATCTATACGTGTTTTTTTTTGGATACAATATGGAATAAAAAGTGTCGCTAGTCTCCACGATACGCGGCCTGCTCCAGCCGCTGCGGGGTCGCTGATCAGCAAGCTGTTCAGCTTGAGCTGGTCGAGACGAACCTGCCAAGCCTCGGCTCCCGTGCGACTCCGGTCGTGCCGGAGATACGAGGGAAAGGCAGGTGAAAAACCCCCCTCGCTCAAGTCTTCGTCAGTCCCGTCTCGATCCGTGCTCAACCCCGCCCGAGGTACTAGCCGCTCCTCCCGACGCAGCGCGCCACCTAGCTGGGTCTTCTCTCCTCCTTCGGGGGCTAAGAAGAGAAAGTAACTAGGCCGCAGCCGGTGTCCGGCTGGCTCTCCTGCCTCTGAGCCAGATTTTCACATGTCCCATGTCCGTGTTCTGCCTGTTTCCAACACCTATATGATCGCGTTGTGGCCGTTCTTACCCTCCCCCGGTGGTTTACGTTGTTAGGGGGCCGCCTTTATGAGCAGTGTGCCGTTACGATAACCCTAGGCACACTGCCTGAGGTAGCTTGTCGATAACCGGGTACCGACTAGGGAAGGGGTGTGTAGAACACAAGGATCGAGTCGCCGGTCCTCAAAAGATGGTGGGTACGGGATTTTTTTCCAAAAGCCCCCCGTACCGGGCTTTTACGGCGGCGGGTGATCCTAAGGACCGCCGCCGCCAGACTGTGCCGCTCCTCCGGCTGCGACCCACCTCCGTCCTGCGTAGCATCATGCCTCGCCCCCATGGGAGACCTAAGGCTCTCGGAGAGATTGCGATTGCTAGCGAGCGCCGTGCCCTAGCGCTGCTTCCCAGATGTCCGCCGCCAGCTCCAACACCCTCGACCCTCCGCCGATCCGTCCGTACCCTGCTTCGCCAAAAAATATTTCGCAAACGCCGCTCCCGCCCCATCGTCCAGAGAGTATCTGCGAGTATTTAATCGCGGAAAAGACATATCGGACTGGCCGAGCGGGAGATCCCTGTGCCGGTGTACGCATATTATGATTTTCCAAAACCTTCCGTGCCGGGCTTACCGACAGCTGTTGATCCCGCGGATCGCAGCTGTCGGTACCTCGTTTAGCCCCCTACCGTGCCAGGCCCGGCACGGCTACAGGGTTACGAGCGCCCACCGCGTGGAGGTGGAGGTAGGTGCCGGCGGGCCTGCGAGCGCACCGCTCTCCGGGGCCGCCGCCGCTGCGCCGCCGGCGGGCGCCCACACATTGCATTTATGTGTGTCGATAGGTGTGCCTAGTCGAAGACTACCCGGCCCAATCGTTCTCCTACGTGTCCTAGATGGCAAAGTATTGATGGCCGGTAGAAATCATCAGTCGGTCCAATTTGCCGATATTGTTGTGATGCAATTTCAATACGCCCTCTAGCTTCGAATTCACGGCGACCACCTCCATAATCAACTGTTGAGACAATTGCTCCATGCTGAGCTGCGGAGCCGCGGTGACACCTAGAGGTGGTCGTCCCTCGGGAGTATGTTGCCCGTTCGAGGAAACCCCCGGGTTGACACGGCTAGTAGCCATGAAGTTGGTAGAAGGCGCTGGCGGCATACAGTCGACGGTCCGCGGAGCGTTGGAGGCGTCGTCGACAACGCTTAGGAGCCTAGGATTTGTAGCCATGGTAGTGAAATGTTTGAATTACCAATTCGCAACTATCGCTCGACATATTCAAAAACTAACAACCAACAACCGCGGTAGTATCCACGTCAACCGCGCCCCGTAAGTTATTCAAGCTATCGACTATTGTACAACAATTAGTTTGCTTGCCGTTATTGTCTTGTAGTTTGTGCCTTGCCGCACCCCGTATTGAGTGTTTGTCGTTGCTGCCGCTACCATCCATCTTGAATAATGGGGGCGCATGGCGATCAAACCTTCCTTAGGATATATGAATGAACGACAATCTATAGAATCAATTTGAATCTGCAAATTTGGTTTGAGCTTCATCAATGATTCGGAAGTAAGGAGGGATTAAGTATGACCTTCGGGATGGGGACTACATACTGCCGCGCGATCGATGAGTAGACGGGCGTTCGACAGGCCACGCGTGCTTTAAATAACACAACGCCCACTGCAAGGTCCGTAGCGGTGTCAGTATATCCACCATGTCCACCGAGCGTGCTAGTCAAGACGCACGACGACAAGAGATGGCGATCCAACCGCCTAAGAACATATAGATGAAAATATCTCGAACATCTATTTCAATGCGCAAATTTGGTATGATCCGCCTTTGATTCATAATCAATTATCCACAACTTGTTTAAGGCCGGCTCTTAGGTGAACTTTGCCACCTTCCGCGAAAGATGATTCATAATTAAGGAGGGGTTAAGTATGAACTTCATGATGGGGACCACCTGCCGCGCGATCGATGAAGAGACGGGCGCGTTCGATTTGTTGCACACAGCGCACGCTTTTAATGACAAAATAATGCGCACTTTAAGTACATTAGCGGTGTCTGCTAATTCAGATTTTGACTGGTCGCGCTGGTCAAGACGCGCGAGAGCAGATGGCGCCGCTCATTGCGTCCGGTGGACGTCGTCATCCTGCTGCGCACCATATTGTGGACGTGGTCATCCTGCTGGTAGTATATTGTTGAAATAATTACTTATTCTAAGCTATTTACTACAAATACTGATTGCACAAAACGTTCTGATCTCAAGCTGCTGCCGTGGGCTAAGCTCCGTCTTCGTCGCGTCCTTTCGTTTTCTTTTTGTACTTTCGTACGACAATTTCTGTACTGAGACGCCGCGATGCGTACTTTCTACCATGTTGGCAATGCGTGTGATGAGGTCGACATGGATGTAGTCCTTGTCATAAAAATAAAATGGTTATATTAGTAATATAGAGGTTTGAATTACAGGGCTAAATTACGAAGTAACCGGCGTTACCTCCGTTACATGCGTTACCTCCGACGCTACATCTCCCTAACGGTTCAAGCGCCCACGCGCGCACGGACAGTAAAATGTCCGCACCTTGTATAACACACCAGCAGCGATTGTGTGTCCACCTTCTGCCTTTTGCGAGAGCTATCGCTCACGCAAACGGCACCGTGGCTCTTGCTAGCCACGCAAGGTGTTGATCACTTGAGTCTCCTGCACGACGCACGAAAATACACTCCTTCAGTCCAAATAGCAGACCGCTTGGTATTGCCTACTGACCTCTACGTTGCGCCCGGTGACGCGCCGGAACAGCAGCCATACCAGCTGCAATTGCTAACACATATTGTTCAGCAGTTAGCAGCCCAGGTCGCAACTCTATCCGTCGCAACCGCGTCAACAAAACCAACTACTTCAGCCATCCCCACAGCCGACTCCGACAGCGCTGCGGGTGGACGACTCGAGCTCGACGCTCTACCAGCTCACAGTAAAAACACCCCTCTAGAGTACATCGACCCTAGAGAGTGGTCAGAATTCGCGTCCCGTACGTTCGCGGACTTCCTACCCCCATCTGGCACAACAGTCCCGTGCCTGTGGAACCCTCGACACGACGAGGCCGACAATTTTTTACGGACAACGCGAGAATTTCTTCCCGCGACGAGTATCGAAACCTGCTCTGCTATGGTTTGTTTACGGCCGCCGCTAACGCGGCACTCGAAACTGCTATGGAAACGCTTCGCTCGGTCACCTCTACCCCCGACGAAACAACCTACGCCTACTCCCTCGTCGACGCAGCGCTACGTACTAATCAAGCAGTGGCCTCAGCGGGGGAAGCGCGACTCACCTACATCAGACGCTTCAAGGCCAAGAAGAACGCGTCGCGGAGCGTCTCGTCTACTCACGGTACTTCGACACGGTCGCCTCCGACCGTGGAGGCAACGTCGTCGACGGACTCCTGGCATCCCTGGAGGACAAACGACTCGAAGTCATCCTCACAGCAGCTGCAAAAGCGCAAGCAGCTGCCCAGTTCAAGGCCGACAAGCCTAGACCATACAAACCGGACAGGCCGAACGATAAACCGGACAAGCCGGACAAAACCAAGGCCAAGCCCAAGGACCGCACGAGCGGCCGCCCCCTCCCCCCTACCGACAAGGCACACAAGAAGACCGAGGCCGACAAGGACGAATGACGGGATGACCCGCCGCGCCGATTCCTGCAACCCAGATTCAAACTACATGTGTCATCGCGTGCGGCGAAACTGGCAAGCCTAGAAAGATATCGGGGCGAGCGGACAAGTCTTACGGTGGATCCGGGAGGGCGTTACTATTCCCTTCCTAAACAACCGACCCCCACCCCCGTTCAACCAAGGCACCTCACTGCTGGACGCTACCCCCGAGCAGCTCACCTTTGTCGAGGCCGAGCTCGCGCGCTTCGTGGAGACGGGAGCCTGGGAACGCACCACCTGCAGCAAGTACGTATCAAGACTCTTCTTAGTCGCCAGGCCCGGCAACAATCAGTGGCGATTTATCTTCGACCTACGACACCTGAACAGCTTCTGCGTCGGAAAGCGACTACGGATGGAGTCTTTGCTAGGCGTTCGTCATCTGACTCGAAAGGGCGACTACATGTTCTCGTTCGACCTCAAAGACGGGTTCTACGCGCTGGGCATCGTACCAGAGCATCGCGACTATCTAACAGTAAACGTTCGCGGCCAGCTGTACCGACTAACTGGTCTCCCGATGGGCTGGTCGCTCAGCCCTTACCACTTCTGCGCTTTTACGGACACATTCGTCCGACACGTCCGACAACCAGACCCCGGTGGGTTTACGACACAGCACGGGAAGCCTACACAACCCGACAGCGACAGACCGAGCAAGCGCTTCCTCCGACACACGCGGTGGCGCGGAGCCAAAATCTTACCTTATGTGGACGACTTCCTCCTCTTCGCCGCCACTCGTGCGCTCGCTTTCGTGCTCCGGCAGCGCGTCGACCGCCTCCTCACCAATCTCGGCCTTCTCCGCCACCCATCCAAGGGTTTTTGGGAGCCGAGGCAATACGGCCACCACCTGGGCATCGACATCGACACAGCTACATGTTACTTCTTCGCCCCAGGGAAAAAGCTACAGAAGCTCGCAAAACAAGCTCGTCACCTACTGCAACGTGCAATCCGAAACTGCAAATGGCTACCTGTCAAGGAACTACAGTCATTCGCGGGTCAGGCGCAGTACCTTTCTCTTGCGATTCCAGCGGCAAGATTCTTCCTCCGCGAACTGCACTCCGCACTAGGCGACAAGTGGGGAGGCCGCGTCCGCTTCTCTCCGCAGCTCAGTCGAGATCTGCAGTGGTGGACACAAGTACCAAGCCACGCCAACGGCAAGAACATACACCGCCCGGTCGAGTCAGCCTACATCCAATGCGACAGTTCGGGGTATGGTTGGGGGGCAGTCTTGAACGGCAGACTCGAAGCGCGCGGCTTCTGGGGAATACATGACGAAAAGCAGCATATTACCTGGAAAGAACTGAAGGCCGTCCGTCTGACCGTCCTCAGCTTCTTGCCACACCTGGCTGGCCGCAACGTCCTCCTCCACGAAGACAACCAGGCGGTATGCCACGTCCTGACCGGCCTGACGTCCCGCTCCTCGGAGATGATGAACGAATTACGCCGTTTGTGGTACATGTTGGACACCAACAACATCCACATCAGGCCCAGATACATCCGTTCTGCGGCAAACACGTGGGCAGACAAGCTCAGCCGCCACCTCGACAGCGACGACTGGCAACTCGACCCCTCTGTGTTCAAGGAAATGGACACACACTTCGGCCCGCACACAATCGACCGGTTTGCGTCGGCTCTCAACACGCTACTACCCCGCTACAACGCGAACTGGCTAGACCCATCGTGCGAAGCCGTGGACGCCCTTCACCTCGCCGATGCGGATTGGAAAGCAGAAAACAACTGGTGCAACCCGCCATGGCCCTTGCTACCCGACCTCGCCCAGAAACTAAAGCAGAGCGGCGCAGCAGCCACGGTGGCCGCCCCCCGTTGGCAAGGAAAAGCGTGGCATCATGCCCTTACCGAATTGGCGTGCCACGAGACGGTCCTTCCGGCCCGACCTCACTTGTTCCGTCCCGGGCGGCGGCACGGACGCGGTACAGTCGGCAAGCCTCATTGGCCCGTCACTGTATTCCGGATTCCCTCCCGGCCTGGTTGTACCTCCGCCGGGGCGCTGTCAGTGCTACCCTGACCCTGTTCAACACACGGCACACCAGGCCAGCAGTCCAAGCCTACCCCACCGGACCAGCAAAGGTCCGCTACAAGGTGGAGGTGGCAGGCTGCAACAACCCCTAGGCCGCCTCGATGCGCCCCTACATGCAACGCGTACTGGGCACTGACAGCCTTGGAGCAAAAACGATCGACTTACTGACCGCCGCTTGGGCGAAAAGCACGTCCGACACGTACAATAGCGCAATCAAGCCTTACTTCCAGTTCTGCGAGGAGCAAGGCCTACCGCCGCTGGCAGCAACAACCGCTACCATGGCCCGCTACATTGCATGGATCGGAGAACGTGGCACCATAAAGGCTACCAGTCTACAACCTTACCTTTCAGCCGTGAACGGGTTTTTCAAAGACCACGGCGCAGAACCAGTCGCACAAGGCGATTTGGTCGCCAAGGTCCGGCGGGGTCTCGCAGCGTCCCAAGTTTCCCTCCAGCCAAGCCGCACACGCCTGTACCTCCCAGCCCGGATTCTTGTATCATCGCTACGCATGGCCAAGGACCTCCGCACATAGCTGACAGATACGTGGACTCAGACTCAAGCAGACCTCATTCTGCTGTTCCGAGCGTGTCTAACGACGGTGCTACTGGCCGCATTTTTTTGTCGAGGTGGAGCGGGAGTTGAGTGCCGGTCTGGAGACCTGTTGTGTACTCCGACCGGCGGAATCCTCCTATACCACGGAACGAGAAAAGGTCAACGGGGTACTTCCACGGAGCGAAAACTCCTATGTGAACTACCGGCCTCGGCTCACCCGGACATCGCGGAACTACTAAAGTACTTCGACGCTGCCCGTACCAGGTTCTCCGCCGGGAAGATACCGGACAGACGATGGGCCATTAGTATTCGCGAGCCTACGACAAACTGGACTGCGGACACCCTGGCAGCTTGGCTACAACGCGTACGTCGTGCAGTACACGAACAACCTCCGGACGGTTTCGCGTGGACTTCGCACTCCCTCCGAAAGGGTGCAGCTACTGCTGCGTACATTATCGGTACCCCAATGCAGAAGATCAAGTTCTTCGGCGGTTGGGCGCGAGAGTCGGACGTAGTCCTCGACTACATCGACCCAACAATGCTCCCGTGCCCGGGAGCTTGGCAACTCTTTGGGTCGATGACCCCTGGCGGGCCCCCACCCAACGTTACACGCCAGTCGGCGACAGATGGCATAAGTGAGCCCCAACACAGCTTAAATGGTCATATTAGTAATATAGAGGTTTGAATTACAGGGCTAAATTACGAAGTAACCGGCGTTACCTCCGTTACATGCGTTACCTCCGACGCTACATCTCCCTAACGGTTCAAGCGCCCACGCGCGCACGGACAGTAAAATGTCCGCACCCTATATAACACACCAGCAGCGATTGTGTGTCCACCTTCTGCCTTTTGCGAGAGCTATCGCTCACGCAAACCCACCCACCCGATTCCCTCTCACATTGCGTGTAGGGTGGCCCAAGGGCCACCAAATCCAAATTCTGTAAGTGATCCACATCTTTGGGGTCATATTTGAATTATTTCAAATCTACGGATGAATGTCTATTCAAATAGTTTCTGAAACTGAACTGGATGGTCAACGCCTAATTTCTTCTCCTATCGGTATGTACTATGTATGGGGGGGGCTGTAGTTCAGACAGCGCTGTGGGTCGCGGATCTCACACACTTTTGCTGATCGAGGGGTAACACATGCCCCTAGTAATGCCCCGCCGTACCTGTACCTACAGGTACAGGTACCTCTGTTCACGATGAACCCTTATATTCACCAACCGGTGGTAGTTTACTACTGCTACCTGATATGAAGCGTTTTTCGATACTGCGCGCGCGCGCGGCGTTCTTTGCATGCTAATATTATTTCCGTCTGTAGTATCTACGTTTTTTCATACCAATCCGTACTGTTGGTGGGTGACACGACGACGATGCAAAACGTGATGTGTACGGATAAAGATTCCCTACTCTATTAGTCGCGCGCTGTTCCTGCGCTTTATGGTGGTGCTGCCCATTTGTGAAGCTGCGGTTGGTGGAAGTCGCCGTTTCAGATGCCACACGCTCCAAAATAAATATAGTCTTACAAGGAAAAAGCAGTGGAGGCCACGAAGCAAAAAGAAGAAAAGAGGAAAAAACCTAAGCCCGAGGAACAGGAACGCTCCAAAATCGCAAAAATCTATATACATGCGTTTACAATCTAGGGCTGTTGAGTTTTCATACGAGCATTTTCATGATGTGTCATAGCCTCCGTAGTGATGATACGCCTCCGCCTACATCAGCAATGCGCGGCATCGTCTCCATCAAGACTCCAAAGCGATCCCCGTTGTCACTATAGCGACCCCCGTTGTCGCTAGTTGCTGATGCTACATTTTATTTCAGAAGAACATCATCCGCCCGCTTTTTGCTTTATCGGCTCAGACTGCTTTTTTCTTGTAAAAGAATCTTGTCTAACACAAATGATTGGCCGCCGGCTATAAAATAAAGAAATACGAGCCATCGCTGTCGATTGATGAGCTCTCGATATTGATGAGCTTTCGCACGAGCATTACGATGATGTCTCGATGATGTTATAGCGCTACTGTAAGGCTCATTCATTATGACATAATGTGCGGGTAGTTTATGTGCCAGTCCCATATCCCGGGGGCGCAAAAAGAAAAAGAAAAGCATGTGTACTTATTTTGCTCATCTGCGAGCAACGGACCTGGGTACGCTTTAGCCGTACCTGAGTACGCTTGAACGAAAAGTACAACACATCCACCCAAGTTGTCAAAATCACCGCCCCAGCGAGCGGTTCGTAGGGTACGTAGGACCTACACAGATCTATAAACATAGGTTGTTGGGTCATCCAAGCTCGGGCGGTTAACGCGCTCCCGTGCATCATCATCACCGACATTTCTGGTCTCCATGACGCTTCCCATCGGATCCGCGTTCACATGCGCCACAATGGCCTCTCCACACGCTTTTTGAACCGGAGGATAACCACATAGCTCGGCTTAGACCCCGAGAGTGCGTATGTGACCGGGTTGTTGGAGACCATGAGCGGCGCGTAGGTGAAAGTGGAGCTTTCCGACTTTCACCCCGAAATATCGGGAGCTCTTGGCGTCCGTCGCCGCTACCTTACCCCCGTGAACGTTGCAAGGGGCGACTGCTCCCCAGCCCAGGCTCTTAGACCCTTTTAAGGCATTGCCCTAGCCAACACGGAAGTACTCGGGAGGAAATGGAGGGGGGTGATACTAAGGATTGCCGAGAGCAAGAGCCACCAAGATATTCATGCCATGGATTGTCGCGCACAAGGCGGGTGGGCGCCGTAATTGGTCGTCCAATGTCATCGCACTAGTGATGGGAAGGCTCCGATACGCGCAAGACGCATATAACATGGCTATCAACGTAAAATGTTTATCCGTGTGTCATTTGTAAGGCGTTCTTGCTTTTACACTTCATTTTTCATGTCTAGAGGTTGTGATTATGGTGATGGCGTATATAGCAATTGCAAAAAATACCCCTCCTTCACTACCCGAGTCCCATGTTTTCATGAGCATGCTCATTTAGCACGCCTCTCGGTTCCCGTTCTGAACCATGAGAAGTTTTGAGAGTAAGAGAAAACCCCTAGCTACTGGGTTGCGTCCTCTTCCACATTCATCAATGCCATTCATGACGGTGCCCATATGTAATCCGGTAAGTTGATGTCGCGTATACTTAGATACTACACGCACACCTTTATAGGCTAGACGCTTGCCAAGAACACCCCCATGATGCTAGCATGGCTCTCTTAGGTAAATGCACATTGTGCTATGGTATGTTCATCGCAGACCACTAATAATGTTGATGATACGATGTTCTCCCGGTTCATACAATATGCACACTTTCCAAGGTAGAGAGCGCACACACCATGCAAGCAACACCACACATATATGGTAATTAAAAGTGACGCAGAGGGCACACATGTGACGCTATAATCATGCTAAATCCTGAACGCTCAGGGGAGGTAGTTGGCATGTGGCTGATGTAGATGACACGGCCAACACTATGCGAAACCACAAGGCGTCTCCCCACATACAACCGCACGCGTGGGAAGCGCAAGGCATGCAGCGCATGCGGGAGTCTAACACATGTTACTTGCTCCATATCCGGTACACAAGTGCGCTCCGGCTTATCTATAGCCAACAAATGTTACGTTGCAAAGCTCATCAAGTAACATTTGGGGCTCATTGAAAAAACTCGTACTTACACGTATATAGCTAAATGTGCCATTTTTAACGTGAACCTTTCACCGGAGTATTCAGCACCTAACCCTGCAACCACGGAGCATGGTGTGGACGACCAAGGGATCTTTCCTCCCACATTGAGGGTGTTTTACATTCGGATGTTGCTCGCGCTTGCTGCTTATAGTGATTGGGAGGTGGAGCAACTTGATGTGGTGACGGCATTCTTGGAGGCTCATATCAAGGAGGAAATCTCCATGAGGTAGCCGGAAGGATTCCGTCACACCGACGTCAATGGAGAGGAGCGGGTGTACTTGTTGAAGAAATCATTGTATGGCCTCAAGCAAGCTCATAATAAGAGCTGGAATAAGACAATAACAACATGGTAAGAGGATTTTGGCTTCACCCAATCCAAGGTGGATCCCGGCATTTACGTCTTCATCAAGGAGGGTGAGCTTTATGTCCTGGCGTTGTTCGTGGACAACATCATCATCGTCGGACCAACGGGTAGCTTCATCGACAGGTTTAAGTCGGCTTTCGGGGTAAGGTTCAACGTGCAAGACCTCGGTCGAGTGTCTTGGTTGATTGGCATGACAATGGAGCGTGATCGCGGCAACCGCATCATTAGGATTGGACGGCAGCAATACGTATGGATATGATGGATCGCTTCAACATAGTGAAATGCAAGCCAGTGGGCTCACCTCTGGCGGTCGATGCTTTGAGCAATTGAGTGGAGACGTTGACGTCAAAACTGCCTCCATGTGTAGTGTTGTACCAAAGCTTGATCGGTAGCTTGATGCACGCTTCCGTAAGCACACGGCCCGACATCACCATGGCTGCTAGCCACCTTACCAGGTAAATGTCCGACCTCTCTCAGTCACAATGGAAGCAAGCCAAGAGGGTGCTCCGCTACGTCAAGGGAACCGCGCAGATTCGGTGTTGATTGATGTACGGAGGCGCACATTCATCACAGCTGGTAGGATGGACAGATTTTGCCTACGCGAGTGATATTGGTGAGCAACGCTCTCGCACATGGTATGGGTTCATGCTCAACGTTGCAGCGGCGAGTTGGAAGAGTCAGCAACAGCAAACTGTGGCGTTGTCGACAATAGAGGCAAAATATATGGCATTGAATGCGGCCATGCGATGTTTTTTAGGCAACTGCTCCATGAGTTTTACAAAGACTCCGGGTCTGCCATCACCATTCACGAGGATATTAATAAGAGTTGTAACGCACTCGGCAAGAATAGCATGACGACCGGGCGCAGCAAGCACATTGACATGAGGTACCAATTTTGTCGGGATAAGGAGGAGAGCGGCGACATCGAGGTACAAAACATTGCGACGGAGAATAGGCTTGCTTGTCATATCCAAGCCAATTTAGCTAAGTGCTAGTATATGACATTGTTTATTTCCTCTAATAAATGGTACCTATATCTTAGCGACATTCAGTAACTCTTTTATTTTCATCACGGCAGTACCACTGTATCGCCGTATTTTCCCCGGACAGTACAGAGTTACTAGCCCTCTTGGGGTTAACTGTTCATCTAAGGGCACCGTACCTGGGTACGGTTAAGGCGTACCTGGGTACGGTTACACGGAAAATATAGCACAACCGCCAAGCTAGTCTCAATTGCCCAAATGAGTGGGTCGACGGGGTCTTAAGACCTATGTGGACCTACAAGTATAGGCTTTTCATCATCCAAGGTCAGGTGGTAAAGCGCGGTGTGGCGCATCATCAACAGAATATATTGTCGTCGCCATGGCGCTCCCCATCGGGTCCCGGGTTCAAATGCACCCAGACGGCCTCTCCGCACGTTTTTTGGGCCGATGGAAAGCCGCAAATCCATGTCAAAACCCTGACATTGCATATGTGACGGGGGTGGTGGTGGCCTTGAGCGGGGCGTGGGTGAAAGTGCGGTTTTCCGACTTCCATGCCGAAATATCGGGAGATCTAGGCGTCCGCCGCCACTGCCTCACCCTTGTGACCGCTACCGGGGGCGACTCCTCCGTATCCCCGGCGCCTACAGCCTCCCAAGGGGTTGCATTAGCCAACGCCAACCTCTTGAGAGAATTATTGGAGGGAGATGAGGACGAGGATTGTGGAGAGGACGACCCCCCCGCCGAGGCGTATGCCGACGACTATCCCGTACATGGTGGTTGGACGCCGGCCGAGGGCATCCAGTGTCAGCGCACCAAGGATGGGAAGGGCCCTGTACGCCCTGGGCGGATGAAACTTGGTAGTAGCCCTGAAAGCTTCACCCCGTATGTCTTTTTTAAGGCTTTCTTGCCTTTAACCTTCCTGCTCTCGTGTCTTGAGGCTATGAACGTGGCGGTGGCGGATAGCAATTGCAAAGATTGCCCCCCGTTCACTCTCCCCGAACTACTTGTTTTCCTGGGCCTACTCATTCACGCCTCTCGGTTTCCGTTTTGCACCCATGAAGAGTTGTGGGGGTCAGAGAATACCTTAAACGAAAAGGTTTCGTGCTCGTTCACATTTCGGAGCGTCATGTCGGCGACCAGATTCCGGCAATGGAAACGGTTTTTTAGATGTCACACAGATACGTCGATGGGGAAGACGCTTGCTAACAACACTTCCTTGATGCTTACATGGATCTCCGAGTTAAATGCACAGTGGACTAGAGTGTTTTCACCTGGCACCATTATTACGGTGGATGAAACGATGTTCTCGTGGGTCGGACAATGTGGTGACCTACACTTAACTTTTCTACCCAGGAAGCCGCATCCACTTGGGTGGATGTTGAAAACATCAGCATGTGCTGTCCTCCGCGTGTATATTTTTCTCGAATTGGCGCAATGCAAAGAAAATATGAGCGGTTTGGAGTTTGTCGCCGAACACAAAGCTACTACAGGATGCACATTGCGGCTAGTGAAGGAATGGTTCAACACTGGCCGCATCATTGTCGCAGATTCGTGGTTTGGATCTGTCCGGACAGTCACCCAACTAATGAAGCACGGTCTCTACGCGGTTGTCGCCATTAAAACCGGTTGCAGCGGATTCCCTAAGGCCGAGCTCCTTGCAAAGCTGCAGGAGCGCTTTTCCTTTGCGGCATTCAAGAAGCGGGTGCCGGTGGAGGTAGGTGGGCAAGAGGTGGACATGCTCGCCGCTGGGTGGATGGACAAGAAAGACATGTTGGTACTCACCTCGTGCCAAACAGATGCGGTAGCTCCTGAGGCTGACAGGATCCGCAGCAAATTCCAAGGCGGCAAAGTTATTCGCCTCCGCTACCAGGTGGTGCAACGCATGTGCCATGCCTTTTATAGGATGTGGTTCAATGCCATCGATATATTGAACAAGCTTGCCCTAGGTCCCGGTACCGTTGCAGATGGTTGGAATCCGCACAATGGTGTGCAAGACGAACTAAAAAAGTTTTTTATGTACACATTTGCCATGATAGAGACTAATGCCTATCAGTGCTTTGTGCATTTTACCAACTCTCCTGAAGTTACTCGCAAGGAGTGGAAAATAAGACTCGCCAACGAGCTCATCGTCGAGGGTCAAAAACTACTTGGAGCGCACACATGTCAAGCAAGCAACAACACTCATACCTCCGAAATGAGGCACGCTAGTGACGGCATAAGTCATGCTAACTCCTCACCGGTCGGGGGAGGTATTCGGCCTGCGGATGATGTGGAAATGGCCAACACTGTGCGAAACCCTATCCCATCTCCCCACAACCCTAAGCGTGGGAAACGCAAGGCATGCATCGCTTGCGGGAACGCAACACGCGTTGTTTGCTCCATGTGCGATATACCTGTGTGCTCTAGCTCATCTACAATCAACACAGGATGCTTTGCAAAGCACATTAAGTGGCACTTGGGGCTTATCGACTGAAAATATTAGTTACAGGTATACATCTTTGGAACTTTGTAACTCTCGGCTCAATTGAGCAATTCACTGCACCACGACGTGCCTAAACTGCAGCCTACGTTACAATTGGACATATAGCAACTCAGCTGACGTGTTTTGTTGCTTACCTGAAGGTAACACTACGTGTCTGGTTGTCTCAGCTCTTGCATCACACAATATCGACCTACCTTGCGTTAATGTACTGGTATTGTCGGCCGCCGATGTGTGCTGTCGACCGCTTGCGAACGTACGCCCAAGCGGACCTTTGAGCCATACAATCCATAACAGCCTTCCTTAACCTCTTGGGCCATTGTATGACGACTGGCAAGGGAGCAGTCTGTGGGTTTGAGCAGTTAGGGTAGTTCTTCGTGCGAGTGGTAGAATGTGCGCGCTTAGATTGGGGATGTGCTCAGATGAACTGGCGCGATTAGGTCAAGAAATGCTCCGAACATGAACCTCGTATGTCCAACCGATAGAATCGAGTGTTGGGCGTGTACGGTCAGAAGGATGGCGGAAAAGGCGGACATTTGGTACGTTTCGCTAAGGGTCGACGGCTACCGTACCCGGGTACGGCTTGCCGATCTACAGTGCCCTCAGATGAACAGTTAATCAATAGGATATAGTGTCCCTAAGCGATGCTGTAACTCCGCGGTCGCATCGATACCGAAGAAAGGGGACGCGACTGTCATGGATTATTATGGAGACACTGCTTCCATAATGGGGGGTGTTATTAAAACTATTTATGACGGTCGTTACCCATCGTCTCCATGATGCTTGCCCAATGAATAAGACAATTTCGCCGGTGGGAATGAGGATTTGTGCCGCTGGGAGGAGAGTGCCCCTTGCATGTCGCGAACATATTTGACATCGCGGGCCGCCGCCATGCGTTAGGGCTCCCCACGTACGCAGGGTTTAACTATAGAGTATATAGACGTATAGACGATATTGTCCCTCACGAACTATTATTTTCAAAATTGGGGGCTAATAGGATTACGGGTCATATTATGCTATCCATCCTATAGATTATAGAGTATGCTATCGTACATCGGGTATAGTAGTAATGTACGGGCGTACAGTGAAATACATATTTTTGTCGACCGCGTCGAGTGACACCCAAACGTCCGAGAATTTTAGAGCCCTTAAAGCTACATGCTCCACACACGTCCCTTTTGGTCTGATATGGTCGCCGGAGGCAGCAGTTAACCTAATGGCGCCGGCAGTAAGTCGGCATCCGGCGTCATCACGGCGGAACGCCCGGTGAACCTATATCTCGCCAAGCTTCTCATCACCCTATGCTCAAAACGCAAACTCTAGGGCAAAGCTTTATTTCTGTGGCCGTTTAGGTCAAGGACGACACGCTGTGGACGGCACGGGGTGGGTGTGCGCTGCGCAACCGTCGGGCCATGGAGGATAACCCACTATACGCCCGTACAACGGCCCGCCGATATTCTTTCGGCCTCTCACATGCCCGTCGATCTTGCTACTGGTGAGTTCCTGCACGCATATTTTGGGGCAAGGTAGTAGTACGCACATATTAAAAGGCTAACACGGCGGAGAGATGACTTCGTGTGGTTCTCTTGGCCGCGCCTATCGCTATAATTGCTTACCCGGTGGGGGCCCAACCGGCCGCCATCAGGTGGTCAACAACGTGAGTGTTGAAGCAATCCCTAGGGCAAGTGCTAGGACAAACAATAACACCACATTCGCTGCAAGTATTCCGTATTCTTCTCACTTGCAGGTAGCCCCCCTGAACCGGGGTGTTTGTTTCGAGCGGCATGCCGCAAGTACGCTAGTCAATCGAGGTGGAGCGGTGGTGATGGTGATAAGTGTGGCGGCGCCATCGGACAACCGCCGACCACCAACTTCTAATGAGCTCTTTGCATTCACATTGGCCCTCGTATCTTGTACGGAAATGACCCATTGGCAAATTTTCGCTTCTGTGTGCTTAGAATTCTGAAGCAGTGTACGGGCGTACAGTTAACTGTACGGGCGTACAGTGCCCATAGTATAGACTATATTATCCCTCACGAACTATTATTTTCAAAACTAGGGGCTAATGGGTTACGGGACATATTATGCTATCCATCCTAAAAGCTTAGTATAGTAATAGCATTGTCTTTGTAAAAATTGGAGAGGCTCGCCCGGGCATACCAATTATTTAATTCCATCCGAGTAGAACGCGATCACCGGCAACAATGCCATGCATCCCCAATCCATTTTAACATATCTAATTGTGATATGTATTTGACGTGATAGAGGCAAGTGAAGGGGTGCGAGGTGATAAGAGATCCGGAAAATCCTTTTTATAACTTAAATCGGTCAACTTGAAGTTAACCGCAATTTTGGCGAAACATGGTAGAAGCTTGAACCTAACTAGTGGACTGCATCCCGGGGTACGTTTTGATACTGAGCGATGTGGCACCATACTCGGCGGGTAGCGACAAAAATGTATACCAAAGAAATAATACCAATTACATTCCCGAATTCGCTTAAATACTAATTTCTTTAAAAAATAATGCGTTGGAAACCACCAATCAAAAAGGAAAAGGGAGAAAAAAACC
Source organism: Tetraselmis chui (assembly GCA_026401115.1). NCBI lineage: Eukaryota > Viridiplantae > Chlorophyta > Chlorodendrophyceae > Chlorodendrales > Chlorodendraceae > Tetraselmis > Tetraselmis chui. Next base: position 126,988 of record JAPMLY010000311.1, read on the forward strand.
CTCCGCGGGCATAAGCTCGAGGGACAGGAATGAACGCCACAACATCGGCACTACCAGTTTTTTGCTTTTCTACTCATAACATCCCCCATTTACACACTGCAGTATCGCTATCGGTGTTGTTTTTCTACGGTACTTGCGCACGCGCCGTCGGCCCGTCCCGGCATCGCGGCGTTCGGGCCCATTCGCGCGCCAACCTACCGCTTCTCATCCAACCGGCCCATCCGAATCGTCGCCTAGCCCGGCTCGGCTATCATATATCTATACATATTATAGATATATCGCGATGAGCCTTAAGCCTAATGTGCACTTGTCACCAAGCCGATTGGCGAGTAGTTGCGTAGTCGGCTGTGCACCCCATAATCGGCGCCCGCCAACCGCGCGTCCGCGTTTCCGCAACAACGCAAATCCGTCTTCTACTAATTCCGACAACGATCACTACGCGAATTGCCAAATGTATGCGCGTGTGTACTACTCGTATATGTGTTGTAAAAGACTCAACACATGATCAAAGTAGCACACTTTCAACATGCACAACAACAAATGGCGCAGTGCACTTGAAATGTGCCAAAAAGGGCCGTATGCCCCAAAACCTGACATTTTTGAGAACCCTTGGTTAACCCCGGTTAAACCATTTTCGGAGTCTGTAGTTCATGTTACGGGCGGCGTTGATGTATTTGCCTCTAGGCAACCGTTGATAAGTGTTTGGGCCAACTCTACGCCGACGGCACCGTAATGGGCCTTGAACCGTCGCTCAATAACTTATATCCCAGGTTCTCCTACTTTCCCCAATAATGCGCGGACGGCCATTACATGGGATTCGGAGTAAAATAAAGTGTAGGGTAATGGCTCTAGGTCGCTACACTGGCGCATTCATACTAACCAAACAAGCTACTCAATGGAAGCTCGATGTGGCACATGTACCGGTTGTACATGTACATAGGTATTTGGTTGGCGCCTTTATAAATTCGGATTTAGGTATGCAACACATCGCGGGCGATAAAGTTACAATAAAGATTAAGCGTGCCGTTAAAACGCTCGACTCCGTATTGGGGTCATGGGCTGGCAAGATATCCCCATTGACGTTTGGGTGATGGATACGTCGATACGACTAGCGGCACCAATAGATTACAAACTATATTCAATGCTTGAGGCACCTAGTTGGGTTAATTTGTGAAAAGGCCCCATGGGTGACCACAACGCCGCCATTGCGGGAGCTTAGAATAACGCCCCATACAAGCAACGGCAACGGTGGCTAAGAATGGGGTGTACCTTATCATTAAAGCGTTCAACCTAGATTCGCGCATAAGCGATCTGGTGGGCCGGCCTAGTCCTATGCGCGCTAATACTTGGACGAATGGGAACGCGAGTTTGTTGGATCATGTTGCTAGGGCAAGCGCGGACCTAGCACAAGGCGTACGCGCCTCACACGCATGAAGGGCCTTACAACCACGCGATGCCCGCAAGCTAGTTAAGGCGGGGTTAGGGTTTCGATTCGAGATGTCATCTTCTACATTTTCAAAGGCATGGAGAACTCATTACCAAGTTTCGTAAGATGGAAACCCGTTGCCACAATGCGGAACGGGCATTCTGCGGGGACCGTTCCATGGTTACACATTACTATTCAATTTCGTACGCGTGTATTTTCCGCTTCCCGTCGTCTTGCCCGCATTCATGCCTTTTCGACATGTTATCTGAATCATTATCATGCATACGTTAGAGGTGTGCCTCAGTATTTGGAACATATCATGCTTGAATACTTACATGAGTGTCATCGTCGTTGTTTCTAGGACACTAGCCCTAGAGTTCAATGATTTCGTACATGAGTTCGTTACCTCCCATGCATGACGATAGTACTACATTACTTTTTTGCGGTACCGCCCCTCCCCCTCATGGCACCATTCATTTGTCAAGGAATGGGAGATTTATTTCCAGTTGTGGCGCAAGGCCCACCCTCAAATTGCTTTATTTGCAATTCATGTATCGCACTCCCGTAATATTTCATTCCGTGAGATGGGCCGACGCCCGGACAAGTAGCCACGGCAGACCTTTCATGGTCAATGCCGGATCACGGCACACCCGGGTACCTGTACACCCGGGCATTTACCGTTCGCACGAATTTTCAGTACCCGTACGTTTTTCGCCAATTTTGTTGTCGCCAAGTAGAGTGCGTCTCACAGGCTTGCGTGCGTTCGCCTCGTCACATAAACCGTCTTCTCCACCGCGCCAATGGTAGCGGCTCATCTCGCCTGGCTGTGCCCCCCCTTTTGGAAGTGGAAAGCCATGAACCCACGCAACCACTGTACACCAAGTAAGTATGACCCCTGCCGCGTTTCAGTGCATATAGTGCATTAGGTTCTTTATTACGGCTACGGACGGAGGGGTTGCTAGGGCGGCTCGTTACGCGATTCGCTTGTTCTCACCTAGTTCGATAACAGACACCCTGCTCTACGACCTTGGGGGGCACGCATATCACGCCGTCACAACTTCAGCACAAAGGCTCCACACGCACCCAACACATATGTGCATAGGGTGGTTTGGTTATAATGCGTGTAAATTCTTACTTTGACCCGCTATGACTGTCGGCATCGATAAGTTTCGGTAGGTAGGATTCTACGAATCTCAGGGTTTAGTTTTCCTCGTTCGTCACGAAGCATCAGTTTTCGAGGTCGCGCTCCCTCGAGATAATACCCTTACCGGTGTCCGCTTAGCATAGTCTTCCTGGCATAGTAATTTACTCGTGTACCGAGCTGGACACCGTTTTGACTCAGATGTCACCATTTATACCCAGTTTCCGCTCCGAATATCAAGTTCGCGACTACAAATTACCTTCACCCACATCTTATCACCCGCGCACGCATTGTAGAGGGGCACGCAGCACGCTTCACCATCCCCCCCCCGACGCGTTGTAGAGGTGGGGTTTAACTTTGGGAATAAAATCTTTTCGTTTTTCTGGTCCCCCAACCCCCCCGTGCTGCGACCTCGACTCCGTAGGTGGCAGATACCGTAAGCTAAGAGGCACCGTTTATTTTTTAAGGTCCCGCGTAGGTACCCACTTTTCTAACTCTACCGGTGTGCCGTATTGCAGCTGTGCTCATCAAGAGGCACTGGATCCCCCGTGATGCCCAAAGCCAAACTAACCAAGAACTGGGGCGTTGTGTTCGGAGCCGCGGCGCACAAACGACGGAGGAGGACCTGCCGCGGCATAGGTGGAGCAATGCTCTTGGGGAGCGGGACCTGTGCGTCGCGTGCCTAGGAGTAATGGCGCGCACGACGCCCATGGTCGGCGACGGCAATGGCATCTGCCGCCGTTGCCACCGAGGGGTGGCTCTGCCTGCCACTTTCCTTAGGTACGCGCTGCCTTCCCTGCGTTTGGCCGCCGTCTTGGTGTAGATGGTGGCCGATGGTTGTAGTAGGTACAAAGATTTCCGATACTTTTTGTTGTTTTGCTTTTTTAGGAACGATGATTACCTTGCGGCCTTTCGAGTTCAAGCTGCGAAGGAGCTGCTATGTGTGGACCCTCGGGCCTACGCGACTATCATTTGTGAGGGATGGCACGGAGACTTGTGGGAGACGTACGTGAAGACGCTCAACCAAGCTGCGAGGTCCTCCCCAGTCGGAGATGAGCACCCAAGATATGCGCAGAGGACGACAATGTGGAAGGACGTCCAAGACGGCAGCAACTCAACTAGATGTTGGTGCTTCACAACCTTTTCTCCCGTCTATCAGCTTTTTCGTATGACTGAGCTTGTGTTGCATGGAAGTAGTGGTGGCCCTGGCTATCGCTCTGCTATGCGGATAGTTTCGCCGCGTGGGACTATCGCCATGGCTGCCCCTCCTCTTCACGTCAAGTTGTAACGCATTGGTGACAAGACTAAGCATGGGTATTGTCAGCGTTTAACGATTGGATTCACCATTTGGGTGATTCCTACAGAAGGGGGGGAGTCCCACCATGCAGAAACGCTTATGGTGGATGTGTCCATCACACCTGTTGGGGGCGCGTTGCACGTCTGCCCTGTCACATGGCCAATCCTCCCCCCTTATACTGACTATGTTACTTACGTTCGTAAAGAGGTGTACATCTTCCCTTTGTTTTTATCCGATTGTCCCATGCTGTCATCTATGCTTGTGTTTAATGAAATGTCTTGTTGACTTGACCATGCGTTGTTCATGATGTTGCTGCTAGGCAGCCCGCACTGTGGTTGGGTTCAGCGACCACTTGAAGCGAGGGAATATTTCTACTGTTGGCCCCGACGGAAAGCAGTTGTGGGAGATGCACCCCAATATTTTGGCGTGGGCGCATGAGAATTATGAGGTTGATGCGAGCGTAGGTCTTACATATCCACCCCTGCGCCCCTTTAGCATCCACCCTTCCCTTTCTAGAAGCGCATGTGGTGCTTGCTACACCCCTCCTCCCTCTGGTCATGCCTCACGTGGCATCGCTGTGCGGGGGCGCGGACCCGGGAGCGGACGGAACCGTCGCCGTGCTCACTTGAAGCGAGCACTTCCACGCGGCGGCGATATCTGAGTCGGTGACCTAGGGTAGGTGTGATGGGAGTGTAACCTAGAAGAAGCTTACCCTCCCGCTGGTTTCCCACTCCACCATCCGCATTGCATGCCGCTCTATGGCATCACTTGCGTTCTTGTGCCACGCCTTGCTAACATGACCCCCCACACGAGTCTCCCGGACCTTGCCTCTATGTGCGGGCCCCATCTTACTAGCCATCGCCTTCACAGCAATGCCGGCAGCCACTGTCCCGGCTACATGTTGTTTGTGACGGTTGCTTTTTTGTTGAGCCAGGTACTGGCTAGTCTGGTGCATGCGCTCCATGCTTTGGCATCCATACTTGGACATGCTGCCCCAACGGCGGATCATCTTTGGGATCTCTACCGACATGATGTGCATGTAAGGTGTGACCCGCTCCGCTGCTGCTGCCGTGACAAATGCCTTGATGAACTCCTCACCTAGCACTCTGACCCTGTCCGCATGCGCGCCCATGGACTCCGTGCATGAGTCGTCACATCCCTTCCGGAGCTCTTCACGGTAGGCGAAGAAGAGGGACCATGCCGTGAAGCTGTTGTCGTGGTTGTCCGACCTTTGGTGATGTACGAGGACTAGTAGGTCTTCAAAGTTGTCGAGGAGGCGAGTGCAGGTCAGTCCCGGCCAACTCTCGCTACCAATGTTTGCCTTTACGCCGGTAGATGTTTGCACCGCAATGTACGTGCTGATTGCCACTGCCAATGTGTCCCATGCCCATGTTGCCACATCGTTTGCCATTGTCTTGTCACAGTGCACTGATATTGTAGATCGGAACAGGCATGGCACAACGCGGAGGACGACATGGAGGGTGTCGCAAATGACCTTGGACAAGCAAATGGTAGGTAGGAAGGGTCCCCACCCCTCTCGCATGTTGTAGTGTTGTTGTTGCCACTAGAGGCGCTTCTCCTCTATCCGCTCCACTAACAAGTCACCTGTCTTAACTCTCACGCCGCAGGGTGTTGACTCCCAACGTGCTAATAGACCAAGCCTTTTGTTCGCCTTCTGCCGGACTTCCCCTGCGGCGGTGCAAGTGTACTCGCCAGGTGAACCATCCACATTAGGATCTGGCCGCACGTGTGCCCATGTGAGTAGGTCTGTAGTCTTTCTATCCTTGCACCCCAATGCCTGAAGTTCGGCGGTGCTAAGGTGCAACTGTGTTTGTGTTACTAGGCACCAGGGGCAACAGCAGTGGGCGGAGCAACTAGCGAGACCGAGGAGCATCGCTATAAACTTCAGCCCCCCCCCCAAGAAACAACCGCACATTGACGTGCACTGTTTGTTGCTTGCCTTGGCTGTCTGTCTTGCTAATTGTGACACCGCTTGTCACCAGGCGCTCCATGTCTTTTGAAAGGCTAGGGAGGGCGGAGTGGAGATCCTCTCTCTTGCCGTCATCGCCAAGGTAAAATCCCAGCACCCTTAGGTTTTCCAATGCTTGCGCGCTCTCATTCTCTTTGCCTTTGAAGGCGTCCACCACATCATAGAGCACTTTGATGCATAGTAACGTGCCGTTGACATGTAGAGCTTTCCATATAGTGGTAGCATCTCCCAGAAACTGCATTGGCACTATCTGCCCCTCTGACAAGCTCATCTTGCCCGACTCCCACAGGTACTTAAGCCTAGCCTCAACCACTTTGGAAGGATCAAAGTAGGCGGCCTTGCTCTCATCTTCAATGGCGAAGCCTAGGGAGTGCAGGAACCGGCTGCGTTGGGATAGCACGTGGCGTTTAGAGGGCAGCAGGGGGATGGGTGTCCCTTCCGGTAAGAGCACCCTCGCCCACTCCCCATCTTTTGTCGCCTTCTTGTTACCAAAATAGTTCAGTAGTGCTTGGTAGCGCCTCTCTGTCATATCTAGTGCACAAAATATAGCCAACCCCATAAAGCGATAATGGGCCTCCATAGCCCACGCTGCTCGCTGCTCTGCTTCCTTTGCGACATCAATTTTAAGTTGCATGCTGATGTCCTTGAATAGGTCGGCGTGACTCTTGAAGAACGAGACTAGGATGCCAACGAAGACCGACGTAGGGCATCCTTCTTGTGGCTCCTCTACCTCTACCAAGTTGCTTGCCTTTGTAATGTCTGAACTCTTGTATTTCATAGCCCACGTGTGCCCGTATAGTTTTGTAAAATGCTCCCTTAAATCCATACGTTGTCTTGTCATCCACCTTGCATGTGAGGTGCTGCCGGGTTGGCTATTTGTCCTTCTTATCCTAGCAGAGCGAGGAATGTACTTGATGTCTTTAGTATTCACCTTTTTCGATGCTTGAGGTTGTAGCTCTTCTACCTTGTTGTTTTGATGTTGCATCTCGGGCTGGGCGGCGGGCTGGGCGGCGTGCTGCGGCTGGGGGCGTATAAGCTGAGGTTGGGCGGTTTGCGTGTGCGCGGGCGGCTGCGGCTCGGACTGGACGGGCTGGTAGTGGGACAGGGCGGGCGGTCGGTGGGTGGGCTGCTCATATATTTCGCCGATGTCGTCGTTGCACTCATCTAGCCCCCAATCCATTGCTCCGTCGTCGACGATAGGGAGTTGAGGGGCTTTGGAACGTCGGCGGGGCTGTCTAGGGAGGGATTCTTTTTCTTCGTCCCCCGACACATCAATATCTCCCGTTAGCCCAGCTGATGCCTCCGCGTCCGTCGCGATAACGTTCGCAACAACGTCCGCAAAATCGCGCAAAGTTTTGAATGCGGCATCGCTAGCTTTTGCCGCATCAGCTAGAACGTGCTCGTCACCGTCGTCATCGCCGTCCGCTTCCGACCCCGACCCCGACCCCAACTCACGTAGCTTTGTAGCCATTCGCTGGCACTTTCTTTTTTGGGTTCGGCATAGTTTCCGCCAACGGGAATCTTCGGCTTGGAGTTGCATTACAAGGTTTCCACTATGTACTTCGAGGTCACGCAACTTCGCGCGTTGGCGTGCACATTGGTCGCGTGACCTCGCTAGCGCGGATTTTAGAGACGCCACTGTCGCCCTCAACTTCTTTATCTCCCTACTAGTTTCCGCCTCCTCGTGGTCCTCGGGAATTTGTTGCTCTTGCCTGTCGGCGGTTGTATGCTCTTCGTCATATTGATGGGTAGGCTCATCTTGCGTTGCTGCTGCCCCGCCCGCGACGACCGCAACAACATTACCGGCCGCCCCTACCGATGGTGCGGCGGTTCCAACCTGCGGGGGTTTCGCCCGCTTGGCTTTACCACTACGACAAACTATATGCTTCCAGTGCCGCTTGCCCATGGTATTTAAAGCGGCAGCTTGGCGGCGTAGCTCGGCTGGCGGTGGGTGAGCCACATGCCTGTGGCGGCAAGTCGCAACAAGGACTTTGTCGTCAAGCAGTGGTGGTAGTCGCGGGTTTCCCGTACCATCGGTGAATTTACGATGGCGTACATATTTTCGGGTCAATTGAGTAGCTAAGCGAGACAACGCGCGACCCTTTACAATGTACTACGGAGAAATTACGTGTATAAATGGCGAGATATGTCAGTAAGTACTACTCAGATTAAATGATATTGCGGAAATTGCGCTATTGTCCGAAAACGTACAGTGTGGGTGTGCCGTGATTGTATTCTTGTTTGCATGTTCATGGAAGGTTTTTAGTTATTGGTGAAACTCTAGCTCTAGCCTTAGAGTGGGTTTAACACGGTAAGGTACGGTTCTCGTGCAATGATACGTTGTGTACGCACACGTGCGTCGCCCAACCAAGAGCATTGTATATGAGTTTAAGGTTGCAAAGCGTCGCCCGTAGAGGGTGCCGGTGATGAGGGGTTACGTGCTAGTCCCATTTCCGGGGGCGCAAAAAACCAACAACAAAAAACGACGACCTTGGCGGTGCTCAGGAGAATCGAAGATGTGAAGCGACGGTTTTATATTCAACAATTGTCAAGTCATTTTGAGGTATCTTTCCACGAGACCACGACCTTGATTTTTGACGCACAACTTCCTCATGTCCGAAATGATAGGACTGGCTGCATGTCCACCCTCTGGAGCGTATTCAAGGTTCACATCCCTCTTCACATCTAATGAAAGCGGGCCTGCTAAAGCTCACGAAATTCCGGCTTGTCGTCACGTCATGTGTCTTCATTCACGGGTCGCTTACCACATCAAAAGTACCACTGCCAGGCCAGAAATCACAATCCGTAAAAACCGACGAAAAAAGCCATTCGAATAAGTACAAACCGACGAAGACGAAAGCCGACGAACACACGGCACTGCCAACCCATAATGCTGCATCATGCATTTGCCCTGGAAATAAAAAGAGGAATAACAAAGAAAGGCAGAACAATGTACTCACTCGAGGTCTTGTCGAGCCCCCCTTCCGGCTCCATGAACAGCTAGCATCACTAGATGAAAGTGGAGCTAGTGCCAGACAGTTCGATGAAGGCTACCGGGACCTTCATGGAAATTCACGATACCAGGTAGCTGTGCATTAGTTCCCAGCTGCAACCCCTGCGCAACTCATCGAAGACTCGTGCAATGGCACAGTGACAGACAGTGCCCAGGACCGCTGGAGGGACACAAAAGCGCAGACATGGGGACGAAGGCAGAAAGTGAGGCTCAGTTTGGTGACAATTACAGCAGAAGCGTACTGAAGACTGAACGCGCACGATTCGCGATGGGCCTTCCGGTTTACAATGGGAGAGCTAGAGGGCAGCAAAAAGCCCCCTGCACCCAATGCTTTCAAACAAAAGCAACTGGCACAAACAAACACAGGACTTGGCCGTTTTGAATTAAGTAATCCAGTCTGATGTAGGGATCGCCGAGGGAGGGGCTATCAGGTCAGTAGTGACGATGGGATAATAGCGGGACTCAGTCAATGGACGACATGGATCCCCTCTCGGCTACCCTCAGAATCGCCTCGGCCAGGCGTCCCGCCACCACCGCGTCCTTTCGCCCCAGCAGCTTACTCGCCTTGGAAAGATCCATCATCGCCCGCTCTGGGTCGCCCAACCGTAGGTTCGCGTCGCCCTGGCGGTGCAGACACTTGCCCTCCGACACCGGGTCATCCCACCCCTCAAAGTCGCACTTCTGGCACGCCTCCACACACTCATTCAGCAGCTGCACACGCACGTCGCCACTGCAGTTGTCCGAGAGCTTGAGGCAGCAGTGCGCAATGTTGAGGCGTGTTTTGATCAGCAGCTTGTCCATCTCCCCCCGCTCCTCTTGAGACAGGCAATCATCCTGACATCCCTCCGTCTTGTCCAGGAGACGCCCCGCCTCATTGACGGCCTGGCGGTAGACGTCCAGCGCCAGGCCGAACTTCCCAGCCTTCACCAGTTCGTTGCCCTTGTCTTTCATGGCTGAAATCTTCGCAGGAGTCATCTTGTTCACCGCGTTGATGTCCAGCAGGGAGCGGTGCAGGATGTCGAGCGGGGGGAGCAGCAGCGGCAGCAGCACGCGCTCCGCATGCTGGGCAGCCCATTCGGGAACGCTTGGGTGGGGCGATGTGTCCTTCAACTGCGGCGCACGAAATGACAGCGTATGGGATTGGGGAAGGGGGAGGAGGTATTCAGCGCTGAGCAAAACGAGCGGCGGTAAGCTAGAATAGTGGGTCATTCTGAAATTACAAATGGGATAGGAGATTCTTGTTAAACGCATATAAATACGGACAGGCAGATTCGCTCAAACTACATGTGACATGCATGGCATGGCTCCAGGTGTGGATGGACGTAGGGAGGTTGCTGTAGTGAAGAAACAGAGCACGAAATCCAGGAAAGTAAGCAGTAGAAGCAGGGCATTGCTGAAGATGGGGTGAAAGGGATTTGCAGCAGGTGGAATTGCTGTCAATGTGGAAGTTGGCGGACTGCAGCAGACTGCAGCAAGGGGGTGCGGCAGCGCTGGTGGGAATATGGGCGAGTGCGAGATGCGAAGAGTGCGGGTGACGGAGAGTGTTGAACAGGGGGATGGCAGGACGACAGGATGGCTGGCTGAGAATAAATGGCTGGATGGATGAAGGGAGGGCATGGATGGAATAAAGATGCAATGAATGAATGGAAAAGATAATCGATGGTCGAAAAAGGTAAGTGATCATACTAAGGAAGAGACGGATGAGACAATGAGTGAAGGGATGTGAATAAACGACTGGTTCAAAGGATGGGAGATGGGTGACATAATGAGTGGGCAAACATGGTGGGTGGATGGATGGATGGGTGTCATTTAGGTGTGTGAAACAGATGGGTGGATGGATAGATGGATGGATTGGGCAAGGGCGGACTGAACGGGAAGGTGAATGAATGATCGTTCGAGTGAGAGGACGGCTTCGAATGCGCTTTGCAGTATATGACGCAGTTTCGGGTGATTGGTGCGAAGATTGCGCGAGCGACTTACGTGTCGGCGCTGCGTTGGCAGAGGGGGGCTATTAAAATGCGGCACCCACCAGTTGACGGAAATCCGTGACATAGTTATAGAACGCCGCGATGGCTCCCGCCTCGTGGAAGAGGCTAATCGAAGCGCCTGTCGTTTCCTTCATCCACCCCGCCATCATCTTCTTCCCATTCACGGACCCCTTTTGCGTGAGGTAGATCACCGAGACATCCACCCAAGGCACCCCGCTGCGGTGGTCCACGCGCAGGCCGTGGTTGAAGACGAACATCGTCGGCGAGCGGGCTGTTATAGAAGTTGGGCTCAGCTGGGCGAAGGGCTCATGCGAGTTGGTGAGCAGCTCCGTGACGATCTTAGCCTCTGGCGGCACCACTGTCGTCGCCTTGGGTACCGCCATGCCTGATGCCCGCCGAGCCTCCTCCGCTCTCTCCTGCGAGGCATCCACAAATGTTTGCGTGAATGAAAATGCGTCACAGGAAAGGGAAGCAACAGCCGCCCACATCCTTTACCTCCAAAAAAAGCATGCAACCATCACACACACAATGTGCTGAAGACTGTTAAACAATCAACACTGAATAGTGAGTGCGCATTGGCAGCCATCACGATAGTGCCAGCTGACGGACCGGCCTGGCTGAAACCAATAATTCAGAGCGGCTGTGCACAAACTCACACAATTCACTGGCAAATCTTACGTGAAGGAAAAAAAATGTTATTGCGTCCAACGGTTACCAAACTGTTGAAAAGCTTATCGTTGTTTTCCTTATTGATCGCGCATTCAAGACAGACGCATACATGTTTGAGCACCGAAACTATATCAAACACGTGCCTGACGGCAACAGTGCACACCCAATGAGCCCAGCCAGGCTGCGCAGCGTCCCGCGAGAAGGACGCGAAGGTAGATACAAATGCTCGGCCATGAAAACACGCGCCTGCGCATCCCTGTGTGCCCCACACGAGAAACACCGAAACCCAAGCGAAGCGGAATCCCGCACGGGAAAACTTACTCGCTGGTCAGGCTCGCGGAGCATACTACGCGCTGCGGTCGCACCCCAACTAAGAGATCGAATGGCGGCCCAGAAAATCGGAGGAGAAAAATAAGCACATAATAAGATGGCTAAACATATATATTTCGAAGCCGGCTCGCAATATACCTTACGCACCCGAATCGTCACTGTCAGAAGTGTTCGAAATCTATTGAAATCACGCCGTTGCCGTGTTAGGTCAAATAGGAGAAAGAGTCGTCGTTAATATAAGAATTTTAAAACATTTGCAGTGCGCATCATTTATATGGCAGGCTCCCGGCGCCAGCCGCGCCAGTCAGGCATTGAGCAAGCTTATCCCGGTTCTTGGCACCCACCTTCGCGCCCGACAAGTATTGTATCGATTGCACCTCAGCCTCTGGTGCGCCCGGCGGGGCGAGGGAGACGGTGTCAAGCGGCCAGAGCTGCGCGGCGAGGCTGGAAACGAAGGGATACGGGCCCTTGCGCACCACCAGTGTCAGCGTCCATCGCTTACGTGACAGCCGTAGCTCGGAGCCTTTCGGGCTGACGGCGCAGGGGAAGGCGAAGCGCTGCGGCAGCGCCAGGCCGTGCTTCCACTTGGCTGGCTTGCCTCCGACGACAAGCGCGTAAGGACCGTCCGCCACAGCCACCAGGACGGACCCGGCCTGCAAAGCCTCCTTCCACGCCGTCCCTTCAAGCTGGACGTCGACCTGTGGCGCGGGGCACATCCCTCATGCAACACCGGCGGTGGTGCGTGCCACACTGGCGGCGCGCTCTTTAACATTGTTCACATGTAATGCCGAAAGTTGTGAATGGCATGCGTGATAGTAACATGGACAAAGCTTTTCTGAGGCACCGCTCACGTCTATGCTGCCTTTATATTTCGATTCATGATGACTTGTGTTTGAGAGTTTGTAAGCATGTTTGCCTCCGCAGCGCTTTCCACGACGAGCTTGTCGCCCATGCTTAAAACTACACAATCGGGATGAAAGGGAATGCATTCGCAAATGGAAGCCCCTCTAAAATTTTGGACAGTCTATGCAATGCACATCAAATAATTTATTCTATAATACAATAAATGGCCTTATCATCAAAATGTGACATATCAAAACCATAAAACCACCAAAAAAATGTAAACCGCAAAACAAATCGAATTCGACCGTCGCAGAAAAAACTAAATAATAAATGCTACTATAAAATTATCTCGACATGCTGACAGAATATCGACGACAACAAATCGAATACGCCCGTCGCAGCAAAAATAAACATAAAATCCACACTAACAAACTATCTCGAAATGCTGACAGAATATTGACGACAAAAAACGAAGGCACCAAATAGCACTGTTCAAAGCCCTGGTAATATCAGCCTTTCTGCTAATTAGGGCACCGCAGCGAGGCAGAGCACTGTAACAGTCTCCACGCGACCCTCAGCAACGCCAATTGCATCGGTGAAATTGTGACAAATGGAGCAGCGCAGACGGAAATATGCCCTGCCCGCTGTCGTCCAACTCACCTTGAAGTCCTGCTTATTCTCCGCCACAGCCGCCACCGCAGCCACGGGGGTGGGCTCGGGGTCTGCGGGGGCGGGCAGCAGCCCGCGCCGCAGCCCCGCCACGTCCTCCGCCTCCAGCCCGCGGAAGGTGAGGTCAAACGACTCCAGGCGGTGCTCCACCACCGTCGTACCCGTCCGCACAATGACGCGCACCGCATCCGCCTCTCGCAGCCGAGCACGCCGGCACAGCCAATGCACCGCGTCGGAGTCCTTGGTGGCGCCGGGGCCGGTCCAGGTCGAGGTGACGGCCACCGGCTCCACCCCCGCCTGAATGAGCGCCACCGACACCAACGGCGCCCCCTCCCCGCTGGCCGCCTTGCCAGACTTGGCATGCGGCACCTGGGGAAACAAAACAGCACCCGCTCAGTCACCACCCGGCTGCAACCACTCGGGCGGAACACTGTGCACCCGAAACTCCAACAAAAAAGGGCAATGACACGTTCACGCTAAGCTACGCACGTCAGCTCAGATGCTTCTCGGCACTGCGGGCAAGAAAACAGCGATGCCGTCGTTGGCATCACACCGTCCGATTTCTAAAATGGTACCGATTGCGCTCTATGATATCCATCCAAATCTCCAAATGATGAGAGAATAAATCATGACAATGATAATTGCTTGTGTTGCTGGCTGAAGTAACGAACAAAGGTGGGCGACGCAGAGGACACCGCCGTGTCCTAGCTGGCAACGCTTGCTTTTACAGTGGTATGCCGCGTACACCGGCCACTGGCCTACGGAGGCAGGAAAGAACAGCCAAGTTGCCCAAGGTGGGGGCGAGGGTAGGGGAGGTGAGAGCAGGTGCCACGGGAAGTTCGTTGCCGCCCTCTCGCACAATGGTAATCACGAAGATCACCACAACGATGTGAAGCAAGCTCAGCGGAACCAGTGCAAAAAACCAAAAAAACCTGCTCTCATGACCCACACGCACGCAGCGTCCGCACCACCCCTTCAACACCAGCCTCTCTACCGACCTTCACGGCCTCGTCATACCACCCGCTCATCCCTACCCCATCCCGCCTCGCACAAGCACAAAACAACGGACCGCCTATTGCCCAAAGGGGAATCACCAACCAAGCCACCCTCGGTGGTGTTTTTACGTTAAATGAAGGATATGGTCGGTGCATGCGCGGCGTGGGCATACCTGCGCGGTGGACAGCACGAAATCCGAGGGACCGAGGTCGCCAGATAAGAGAGCCAACAGGTCGCCGGCTTCCGTCGCCCCGGCTTTCGGGGCATCGGTGGGTCGGATGGAGAGGAAGAGGGGGACGAGGGAGGAGAGGTGGCTGCAGTGCAGGCCCGCCCGCGCATAGTGCTTCATGAGCCCCTCCACACCGGCCATCAAGTCGCCCCCCGCCGCCCCCGGGCTCTTCCGAAGGCGGGTGGTGAGGTAGGGCGGGGCGGGCGGGGCAGGGAGCCAGAGGAACTGAGCTGTGCAGAGCTGTTGCGCCAGGGGCTTGCTGGCGGGCTTCATCACGGTGGGGCTCTGGAGGCGGTTGAATTGATACTGCCGCGACAGAAACACGAGTCAGAAATGTGAATTGGGAGGCGTGCAGGGGCAGGTGCAGCACGAAGCAATGTAGCAGGTGATTATTTGAAACTGCAGACGAATCGCGAAATTGCAGAAGTTCGGTGCAGCTCTGCACAATAAGCTAATTTATGAGCTTCTTCTGTGAATGGGATGCAATAAGCGACAGGTAAAAGGTTATTAATTATGCAGACATCGATCCGAGCTTTTTTGTGTTGGCTGCTTAGCAGAAAGCGTTGAGGGTGCTGCCGAGAAAAAATGCTGAAATGCAAATAAATTAGAATCAAATTGACTTGAATGATCATGAATCACACAATATCTAGGGAGCAAACATAAAACGAAATGTAACAAACCACATAAGGAAAGTGGTCAGTTTCATGTAATAATCGATAGGAAAGGTATGTCAACTCAAACGACAACTCATGTGAATGACATCAGCACTGACGGATTTGTTCGCCTCCGCTTTGGGTCAAAGAAAACAAAGTAACAAAAGGCAAAGCGGAATCAGTTCGGAGCACAAGGCGCCAAACAAGTTATTTGGGGTGGGCTGACCTACCGACATATGATACCACCCTTTAATAACGACATTGACAGA